>CM076582.1:298555439-298762432 GCA_034641835.2 Pinus albicaulis | reverse complement strand
ATCCCTAGGGACCGTTAAACACCATGTTGAAGCACACATGGTGTATGAGGAAGATGAGCACACACACACACAAGAGACTCAACACACAATGAAGGATAAGCATGAGGCTTTCTTATTTTCCATTATACAAAGATGTACATTTATAGTACAATGGTGTGACTCTTGGTTTCACATTCCAAGGTCACTTGGACTCCATTGTGACTTTTCGCATTCCACACCTACCCATGTAGGATTAGGTGTTCAACATCCCCCCTTAATCCGAAGGGGTATGTGTGAGTCCAAGAAAAGAGTTGTAATACAAATCTGCAAAGTATACATGGCAGCACTTGGGCTGAATCAACTCTCTGAAATGTTGGAAAAAGAGGTGGTTTTAGGATGACCACAAACACTGGAATGCAAAACTTGTTGCAGTTCCCGGAACTCTTCCAAAACTGGCAAGAAGCTGAAGGCTTCTGCTAGAGGAATTGTCCCTCATATAAAAAGGGAGACCTTCAACCTAAAAGAAGGGAGGTCTACTACCTGTGATGGTTTTAGGATTACCAACAACTATGGAATGCTTTGAAGCATTTCCTGGAACTCAGCTCAATGTTGTGAGGCGAAGGCTGCCAGAGATCATTCTCAACTGAAAGGGGGAGACCGACTAAAAGAAGGGGAGGTCACCACCACCTTGTGATGGTTTTAGGTTATCCACCAACCAAAGATAGTGGTTTTAAGGTTGTCCACCTGTGAGAAGGCATGCTCATGGGCATCTACTGTCTCTGGGCACTACATCTCTAACTACGGAATGATGGTGTAACAGACTTGGCAGGCTAACGGCTACAACTACGAACATGGAATGAGAGATTGTGAAATATAAACTCAGTCTGGCCAGTGAAAATAGTGCAGCCTTCATTTTCCCATCAGGATAAGGTGAATGATGGCAAACTCAACTGGAGTTTCTCATCAATACTAGACAGAGTTCTAACATGTGTTGTAAACATCTTCTTGGCTGCTGATGCCCATTATCAAGAAGCGATCCATCCAAGATGAATCTTTGTTCTTGCAGGAGGCTTGTGTCTGAAGCATCTGTCTGAACAATGGGTGTGCCGACCACAGTGCTTGCATGGATGAAGATAAAAACAATGATCTTTCATGTGGCCAACTCGATCACAGTGTTGGGATTTCTCAATCTGTTGTTGTTGTGGAACAGGATCTGGAACAGCTGCAGGTGAGGAATTTCATGCATGAATCGGCACTCACACAGAAATATGATGGGCTTTATTCAGCAGTGCAGAATATGAAGATCACATCCTTTTCATATCAAAGACCCGGTTAAATGCTTGTTGTGGACAAGCTCTTCCCAGATACATTGATGGGCTTGAAAATGCAGTGACCCTAGCTTTTTGTCACATGTACATCTTGCTCTTGTGCAAGGAGCGAATGTGGATCAACTAGAACTTTATCTTCTTTCTTTTGATGAGAGTCCTTCACAATCTTCTGAATAGAAACAGGTTCAGAATGGTGACTCTTTTGTTGAAGTTCATCTTGTTGAAGCTGAGATTCCAACTGCAAAAACTCAATCTTCTCATGTGCATCTTGCAAACAACTTTGAATGTTACAAAGAGCATCCTTGCTCATTTTTATCATGTCATCAACATTTGAATGAATGAGGTTATTCAACAACTCTAATGCCTCATTGATTTTAGCCATTTTGACAACTTAGGCTCAAAAAATGAAAGGGTGTCGGCTTCAACCGAAAATGCACCCGTTTACAATGTGATTCAACAAGAAAGATAAATGACTGCAAAGAATTTCCAACTATGGAAATCTCAAAGTACAAAATATGCTCCTCAAATGATGGAGGGCAATCAACAATGACTTACATCAACAACTCAAATTCACTGATTCCAAATATGAATGAAGAGGCAAATTCCACTCAAAATACAATGTTAGCTCAATACATATCTCTGCAAGATATTTGTAAATGTGTAGCTGAAAACACTTGTGCAAGAATCTTTTTATGGCAGCTGAATTTTCTTCTTCAAATATGTTTTCAATGATGGCAAACTTGTCTTCAAATGTGAAATTCTTCGAAAAATCACCCTTGTGCAGAATCACCACCAAATGTCAAATGCAATATGTATATACCTGTTTCTCATGCCTGTTCAGTGTTACTTTTAATGTACTGTTCCATTTCTCTCTCCTTCCTCTCTCTCTCTGTTGTTGTTGTTGTTTTTTTTTTTTTTTTTTTAATTTAAATTAATTAAAAAAATGAGAATAAATAAAAATGGGAATGAAGAGTTAATTTAAAAGAAGGGGAATTTATTATATGAAATGAGGGGGGAGGGAAATTTATTGGGATGGGATGGGGTTATATTAAAATAAATTTTTTTAAAAAAAAGGAAAGGATTAATTAAAAATGGAATGTGGGAAGGGAAATTAAAATAATGGAGAGATAAGGAACTAGTTGTAATAATTGGGAGGGCTTTAAAAATAAAAGGTCGAATTTTTAAAATGGGGGAGGGAGTATTATATGGAGGTGGACTATTATATGGAAGTGGAGGTCGAATTTTAAAATGGGAGAGGGAGTATTACAGGGAGGGGGAGTATTATATAGGAGTGGAGGGAGTATTATAGTGGAGGAGGAGTTAAAGGGGGTGTGGGTGAGTCGTAGCGTAGAGGAAGCGTATATTACAGTGAGGGGGTATTATATGGGGGAGGGATTTAATAAATTTTAAAATTATAAATGGAGCGATAAGGGGAGAGTGATGAGTGCTGTAGCGGATTGGAGGGCCGAGATTTGTATAACGCAGAGAGGGGTGGGTGTTGGGTTGAGTGTGGAGGGATAAGGGCGTATAGGGTATGAAATCGGGAAGGTAGGTTGCGTTAGTGCGTAGGGAGCATTTGAGTGTATACAGGAGGGGCGAGGTAGTGAAGAACCCGCGTTGGAAGAAGAGGGGAAGCCGTGGAGTTGGAATGTTGGGTAAAGGGGGGCCGCAAGTGCAGAGGGAGCGTCAAAGTTAACACAGAGAGAAAGGGGCGGTTGGGTAGGTGCGTAGAGTGTATGCGTGGAGTATGGGATATGGCGTTGGGTTATTTTGCAGAGTAAAGGGAGCAGTGTGAGGCCGTAGGTTGTGAAGGGAGTAAGGGTAGGATAGATGCAGGTCGAGAGGGGGGCCGAGAGGCCAAAAATTTAGAATTTTTATTTTTATTTTTATTTTTTATTTTTAATATTTTATTTTTTATTTATTTTAATTTTAAACAGTAGAGAGCAGGAGCAGAACTTTTCTTCTTCTGGCAGGAATTTTACAAATGTACAGTAGTAGAACTTCAGAAATTTTTCCAATAGCCCAGCAGCAGAAAATATTTTCAATGGAAAAACTCAGAAATTTTTACTTCAAAAACCCAGAACTTTTCTTCAAAAAATTGCAGAGGGCCATATAGCAGCAGAAAGTGCAGAAATGAGGGCAACTTCAAAATAGTCTTCAAAAACGACAAGTTGAATATTTTCTTTAACTTCATTCAAAACATTATATGAAACATCATTTGTTACTACAAAGGGGCTTTGTGGATCTTGATTCATCTCCTGATCTATTTCAGCTTTGATTAACACCTCTTGATTATCATGACACTTAACCTGAGAATGAAAGTTATGGACTTCTTCTAATAAATCTTCATGGTGCCAATTTCCAAAATCTTCATTAATATTTTTAAGGTAATGTATGAGATCTTCAGCTTGATCACAACAATTTTCAGCTAATGATAAAGATAGAAAATCTTCTTTGTAATGCTCATAAAATACCTTATGAAAATCCTTTAAAGAAAATAAACTAGCAGTTTTGAGAGCTTCATACCATTCCCTTTCTTGTCCTTCTAAGGTTGCCATGAATAGCTTCATGAGGCAATCCTCATGCCAATCACCCTTCAATCTCCATGAGTGTATATGAAATTTAATGAGATGTAAAAAAGGATCATCAATATTCCCATCTTGAAACATAGGAAGATTTTTATCCCAATTTACCTTTGATAGTTTGTGTGAAAATCCAGGTATGTGATCTCTTCTCATGGGAGCATACCTGCATTTTATTCTTGGGTCGCCTTGAAAATTAGTCATAAAGAAGGGCCATTGTATCTATACAACCAAGCTAGATTCTTCTATAAAATACAATATACATTGAAAAAATTTCTTAATGAGAAAGAACATAATGTCTTGGATTAAGATCCAAGTTAAAAGCCTGATCATTAAACACCATGTTGAAGCAAACACATGGTGTATGAGAAGAATAAACACACACACACACAAGAGACTCAACTCACAATGAAAGATAAGCGTGACGCTTTCTTATTTTTCCATTATAAATGATGTACATTTATAATACAATGGTGTGACTCTTGGTTTCACATTCCAAGGTCACTTGGACTCCATTGTGACTTTTCGCATTCCACACCTACCCATGTAGGATTGGGTGTTCCAACATCCCCCCTTAATCCGAAGGGGTATGTGTGAGTCCAAGAAAAGAGTTGTAATACAAATCTGCAAAGTATACATGGCAGCACTTGGCTGAATCAACTCTCTAAAATGTTGGAAAAAAGAGGTGGTTTTAGGATGACCACAAACACTGGAACGCAAAACTTGTTGCAGTTCCCGGAACTCTTCCAAAACTGGCAAGAAGCTGAAAGCTTCTGCTAGAGGAATTGTCCCTCATAAAAAAGGGAGACCTTCGACCTAAAATAAGGGAGGTCTACTACCTGTGATGGTTTTAGGATTACCAACAACTCTGGAATGCTTGTAGCATTTCCTGGAACTCAACCAAAGCTGGCAAGAAGCTGAAGGCTTCTGCTAGAGGAAGTGTTCCTCATATATGAAAGGGAGACCTTCGACCTAAAAGAAGGGAGGTCTACTACCTTGTGATGGTTTTAGGTTATCCACCAACCAAAGATGATGGTTTTAGGTTATCCACCAACCGAAGGCATTCTCATGGGCATCCGTGTCTCTGGCTACATCTCTGAATCCGGAATGACGAATTGTGGCTCAGGCTCGCTTGAACTGCTGGCTACAACTCTGAACATGGAATGAGAGATTGTGGCTCAGGCTCGCTTGATCTGTCGTCGAAGCTTGTACATGACCACCATTTTCCCCCTGTCAGGGACAAGGTGAGATGATGGCGAAAACTCAACTGCAAGTTTGCTCAATATCCGTGAACAAGTTCTAACATGTGTCGTAAACATCTTCTTAGCTGCTGATGCCCATTGCCAAGAAGCGATCCATCCAAGATGAATCTTGGTTCTTGCAGGAGGCTTGTGTCTGAAGCATCTGTCTGAAGAATGGGTGTGTCGACCACAGTGCTTGCATGGATGAAGATCAAAACAATGATATTTCATGTGGCCAACTCGATCACAGTGTTGGCATTTCTCAATCTGTTGTTGTTGTGGAACAGGATCTGGAACAGCTGCAGGTGAACTGTCATACATGAATCCGGCACTCTGAAATATGATGGGCTTGGTGTAGTCTGGAATATGAAAGGACACATCCTTGTCATATCCAAGACCAGTTCTGTGCTTGTTGTGGACAAGCTCTTCCCAAGGTCTGATGATGGGCTTGAGAAGTGCAAGCTGAACTGCTGCATCTGCATGTACATCTGCTCTTGTGCAAGGAACTGAATGTGGATCAACTGGAACTTTATCTTCTTTCTTCTGATGAGAGTCCTTCACAATATTCTGAATAGGAATAGGATCATAATGGTGACTCTTTTGCTGAAGTTCATCTTGTTGGAGTTGAGATTCCAACTGCAAAAACTCAATCTTTTCTTGTGCATTTTGTAAACAAGTATGAATGTTACAAAGAGCATCCTTGCTCATTTTTATCATGTCATCAACATTTGAATGAATGAGGTTATTCAACAACTCTAATGCCTCATTGATTTTAGCCCTTTTGACAACTTAGGCTCAAAAAATGAAAGGGTGTCGGCTTCAACCGAAAATGCACCCGTTTACAATGTGATTCAACAAGAAAGATAAATGACTGCAAAGAATTTCCAACTATGGAAATCTCAAAGTACAAATATGTTCCTCAAATGATGGAGGGCAATCAACAATGAATTACATCAACAACTCAAATTCACTGATTCCAACTATGAATGAAGAGGCAAATTCCACTCAAAATACAATGTTAGCTCAATACATATCTCTGCAAAATATTTGTAAATGTGTAGTTGAAAACACGTGCAAGAATTTTTTTTTATGGCAGCTGAATTTTCTTCTTCAAATAGCTATTTTGCAATGATGGCAAACTTGTCTTCTCTTGTAAATTTTTTCACAAAATCACCCTTATGCCACAAATCACACAATGTCAAATCTGTAATTTTCTCTATGTATATACCATTTCCTCATATGCCATTTCTTCTTTTACTGCTGTTCATTTCTCTTTTTGTTCTTCCTCTCTCTCTGCTGTTTTTTTTTTTAATTAATTAAAAATTAATTAAAAAATGAGAATAATTAAAAATGAGGGGAAAGGGATTAATTTATTTAAATATATGTAGGAGAAGTGGGAAGTGGGAGGCTGAATATTAAAAAAAGGAGATATATTGGGGTGAGGGGGTTATTAAAATGAAAGAATTAAAAATAAAAACAAATTTTAAAAAGGGAATCGAATGGTGGGAGGGGACTTTAAAAATAAAAGGTCGAATTTTTAAAATGGGGGAGGGAGTATTATATGGAGGTGGACTATTATATGGAAGTGGAGGTCGAATTTTAAAGTGGGAGAGGAAGTATTACAGGGAGGGGGAGTATTATATAGGAGTGGAGGGAGTATTATAGTGGAGGAGGAGTTAAGGGGGTGTGGGTGAGTCGTAGCGTAGAGGAAGCATATATTACAGTGAGGGGGTATTATATGGGGGAGGGATTTAATAAATTTTAAAATTATAAATGGAGCGATAAGGGGAGAGTGATGAGTGTTGTAGCGGATTGGAGGGCCGAGTGTTGTATAACGCAGAGAGGGTGGGTGCTGGGTTGAGTGTGGAGGGATAAGGGCGTATAGCGTATGAAATCAGGAAGGTAGGTTGCGTTAGTGCATAGGGAGTGTTTGAGTCTATACAGGAGGGGCGGGGTAGTGAAGAACCCGCGTTGGAAGAAGAGGGGAAGCCGTGGAGTTGGAATGTTGGGTAAAGGGGGGCCGCAAGTGCAGAGGGAGCGTCAAGGTTAACGCAGAGAGAAAGGGGCGGTTGGGTAGGTGTGTAGAGTGTATGCGTGGAGTATGGGATATGGCGTTGGGTTATTTTGTAGAGTAAAGGGAGCGGTGTGAGGCCGCATGTTGTGAAGGGAGTAAGGGTAGGATAGATGCAGGTCGAGAGGGGGGCCGAGAGGCCAAAAATTCAGAATTTTTTTTTTTTATTTTTTATTTTTTATTTTTTATTTTTTTTTAAACAGCAGAGAGCAGGAGCAGAACTTTTCTTCTTCTTGCAGGAATTTTACAAATGTGCAGCAGTGGAACTTCAAAAAAGTTTCCAATAGCCCAGCAGCAGCAAATATTTTCAATGGAAAAACTCAGAAATTTTTACTTCAAAAACCCAGAACTTTTCTTCAAAAATTGCAGAGGGCCATATAAGCGTGAAAGTGCGAGGGGAAATGAGGGAAACTTCAGAATTTTAGTCTTCAAAACAGTAGATTTTTTCAAATATACAGAAATCTACTCCATTGCAGAATTTAACAGTATTCAAAAACCCATAAACTTGCAGAGATTTTTCAACGAAAAACTCAGAAATCTTTCTAGGAAAAACCCAGAATTTTCCAGAAACTCATTTTAAACACTTTTTCGAGCCCGGCTCAAAATGGTGCGAAATTAAAATCTTGATGCGGGAAGAATGAAGCGATTGACAATAAAATGCACAATCTTTTGGCTTCTCCGAGCCAATTTCGAATGTTGGGATTTTTGAATCTTTGCTCCTTCTCAAAATCAATGTTATTCTTCTTCAAAACACCTTTACGAATCCAACAAAATATGTAGCTGAGAACCTCTCTAAATCTTTGCAAAAATGCCAAGAATTTTTGCAGATATGCACAGGCCATAAACACAAATGGCTCACTCAATTTGGAGCAGGGCCAGCAATCGCCCGCTCTGATACCATGTTAAACACCATGTTGAAGCACACACATGGTGTATGAGGAAGAATAACACACACACACAAGAGACTCAACACAATGAAGGATAAGTGTGAGGCTTTCTTATTTTCCATTATACAAAGATGTACATTTATAGTACAATGGTGTGACTCTTGGTTTCATATTCCAAGGTCACTTTGGACTCCATTGTGACTTTTCGCATTCCACACCTACCCATGTAGGATTAGGTGTTCCAACGATCTTTCCATATTGTTCTTTCAAGTTCATTCCTCTAGTGGAGTCTTGATTTTGAAATTCATATGGAGTCGCCAGTGTGGATGATTTTAACCTTTTTGTATCCGATCACCATCCACCATCATAGATCGAGATACGAACCTCGTAAAATGTTTCGAAGAAAATGTAAAATAAAAGCTACGAGAAATAGAAAGAGCATCCACAGAGCAATTAAACATAAAGCGTATACGGTAGCAAAGAAATCACACTAAAACGCATATTTCGCAAGGAAAAAGGAAAACCCAACACACGATCGGGATAGTGGGGCCCAACTCTCCGATCGGGGGGCTGCACGATAAACTCACGAATTACAAGAGAAACAACAAGCTGCTATGCATTCAATTAATTATAGAAGAGATTCATTACAAGATCTGTATGTCAAAGGGCTTAACCCGAGATTCATAGCCCATATGCCTCTTTATACAATTGTCACGAAAACCCCCTTATTCTTCTCAACAACTCCATAATTACAAAAATACATCTTGTTACAACAACAACCTAGTTGCCCAATAAGAAAACGTAAAAAAGACGTCACATGGCGGTGATACAAACAAGTATGTTTCGTTGTAACAAAAAAATAAGGAAAAAACAATCGGAGATGATGGGTTTTTCCTCGACTTGTGGGTACACAACGCTCCTATTTTAGCCAAATCTAAAGAAATACTCGAGAGTTAATATGTAAAAATCTAAAACCTCCATGACAAATACTTCATTAATCAAATATCTAATGAAAGATAGGGAAAAGGGTTTTACCTCATGCGTTTAAGAATAATAATGGTAGGAAGAGATAGAAAGATAGAGTAAAATGGGAGAGGAAAGTATACAAATTTGGTATCCAACGAGTCTCTCTAGGTATAAAATGTAATTAAGTGTCGTGTTCATCTATAAAATATATGCTCCAAGACCTTGTGGAAGAAGGACACCTAACAACCCTCGGACTAGGCTAGAAGAATAGCTCACAACGCGCCCCTCAATCAACGATGAAATACAAGTTGTATTTACAGGTGGAGAATACCACATTAAATGTTGAAGAAATCACACTTCATTTCGGCCTATTCATAGTGGAAAATTTGGCCTAAAACATAGTTGGATGGTCGGCCTAATAGTTGGAATAGTCCACTATATATACACGAACCCTACAAATCATTTTTTTAACAATATCAATGGTCAACACAAAGATATGTTTGCGGATAGTTCATGAGGTGGATTGCGGATAAAAGAGTAGAAGGAAGTGTGAAGTTTTTAGTGTGGACTTCGAGCGGGGAGAAAGCTCGGAGATCAAGGGAAATTAAGTGTGTTAAACGAGACGAGCTTTGCGGATTGTTTTAAAGAAGATTCGGTGTGGATTTATGAGAAGGTTGTTCATCGTGGAGTTTGAAGAATTTTAGGACTAATTTCTTGTTATATGGTGGTGATGTTTTAGCGGATCATTCTATACAACAAGTGCGGATATCTAAGGTACATCAACTTCGGGATTCTAGAGGTACAATAAGTGCGGACTTTCTATAAGTATAATTTTCGGATTTCGAGAGCGATTTTATGGTTTCAACTCGTGGATTTGTTTCAGACTATCTCAGTTATGAATAATTTTCTAAAGTTTGGACAAAGATCATAAGAATAAAAGCTGTACTTGTAAAAGTAAGAGACAAGGTGAGGAAGGTAAATACGAGATTTACCTTCCTAACTACGAAATTAGTGCGGATTGGTGACGAAGAATAGAATCAAGTTTGAAGAAGTTGTATCAAGGTCTTGGAAACATATCTAGGTCAAGGGTCTAAGTATTGGTCATGGTACTTGTCATTTGAAGATCTATAATAAGAATTATTTGCGGGTTTCCTCTCCAAGAGGGAGAGGTTTTGCCCCGGCTCTAGGAGCCTAAGTTTGTGTCTTATTTATTTTGATAATTGACTTGATGTAAGAATAAACAAGATAACGAAGAAAAGGCATAAGCAAGTTCACAAGTAATTATGAAGAAGAAGAATTTGTAGTAAACACCCAGCTCTCCAAATTCTCAACACCACGTGGGCCAACTAGAGGTCGCCACGTGGTACCCTAGTGACAGATCAAAATTTTGGTATTGGTGAAACTCACTCCAACGGATTTGAACCATTAGGGGTAATTTTTAGGTCTAAAATGGGCCTCCTAAATAAATTAAAAAGTAATAATGGAAATAATAAAATAAGATTAGATTACATCATCAAATTTTATAGGGAAAAAAGAAAAAACTACTTTTTCAACTTGTATTTTCAACTTATTTCCCTATGGATTTACTCAAATTTCGAGTGAAAACACTCATTGTATGGAGAATTTGATTCCTCATCCAAAGAGTACCCATGTTACATACTTTCAATGGACCTTGATAATATCGAAAAAAATGAGAAATACATGAAAAACGTTATTGCAATCACATTTTTTTCATGTAATTCTAATTTTTTTTCTCGTAGAGATGGTCGATCGAAAGTATGCAACATGGGTACTCCTTAGATGAGGAATTAAATTTTTTCAATCCAAAGGGAGTACTATAACTTGAAATTTGAGTAAAACCTTAGGGAGATAAGTTGAAAAATTAGTTTTATTATTTTAGTATTTTTTAATCTTTTTTACTTTTTTTACTCCAAAAATGGTGAATCATCCCCCCATGGTTGGCATCATCATCTTGAATCCTATTGGTTCTTATAAAATTTATTTTGGTTGTACATTTTTCTTAGGAGGCCCATTTTAGACCTCAAAAATTTCCCCAACTATTGAACCTCCGTGTACGCGATACCGGCACCCTACCAACACGCCACGCATATGACTTAATATATATAGCTCAAAAATTTATATTTAAAGATTATGGCGAGCACATTTGGGGTGGGTCGGGCTAGCCCAAGCCCTCGTCACTTTGTATCTCACGGAAATAAGGGGGTTGGATAAAAATTTTTCTCATTTAGCACTTTTTGGGGCGAAATTGTAGGATGGTTTCGTGGCAGGTGCTCGAAATTGTAGGACGAATTGTTGGAAAAGTTGTGGAGATCATAAATTCTTTAGTTTTTATTCTTTTTTTTTAACGTAGAAAGAGGCTAGAAATCAGTTTTTGACAGTTTTGAACCCACTTTGGAGCTATTAGTACAGCCCATTTGAGCATTGTAACTTGATGTAAACACCATTTTTTGAGCATAATGAAAGAGGCCCAACCATTGGAAGTCTGGACCAGGAGGTGTAGACCGAGAGGGGTGAACTTCGTCATCATTTTCTATTGTGTGTTTATTGTTATGGTGACATTGTCTTATTTTTTTGCAAAAAAATGAGTTTTAATTCCATGTTTATGTGTTTAATAATTTGACAAAAATGGGCTTAAAACCCTAATTGAATTACTTTCCAAATTTACATAAACCTCAAGCAATTTTAAATACGAGATAATTTTGGTATCGTAGCTTAGGTTTTTATTTGTTGTTTTGAGGGTTTAATTTTTTTGCAAGTGTATGTGATTCTTACAAGGTTGAAGCTTAGGAGAGGAGAAGGAAATTTTGTGGTTGTAATTCCTCGAGTTAGGTCAAGGACAAGGAAAACAAGTTTGCCACAATATCCACCACAAATCCCACCTCAAATTTCGACTGAAACTTCATCAAGTACGTCACATGAAGGACGACTATAAAATTAGAAATCCTTTAGGAAATAATTCTTTGACATGACACAAATGGTGAAAGTTCCCTATGAGAAGAGAAACAAAAAGGTTGCAAGGTGAGAGCTCCAATCCTCCAAAGGGAGATAAGTCTTCAAAAGGAGATGGAGGAGATGGGGACAAACCTCAAAAAAGGGAATGGTGAAAAACTACCTTTGACACCACCATTCTCTTCACCTCCATCCTCACCACCATATTCACCATCATCTTCTCCCACAACTCCTTCACTAACACCTCCACATTCTCCAAAAGGGACATGGAAAAACTTTATTAGTTGAAACTTGACATAAACTTTGAATTGCCTATGTATAATTGTGAGGTAAGCTGTTGAGAGATTAGATAATTGGGTTCATCAACTTAAAGTATATTACGGGATATAAAGGATCAAGAATGATGACACCAAGATTCAGCTTGCTTCATTAAGGTTGTAAGCTGCTTGGCTCTTATTTGGTGAGAAGCAAAAAACTCAAGAGGACACGAAGAAACATGGTAAGGTCTTAAACTCTTGGAATTATTTTTGTTGTTGCACTTAGAATAAAATTATATCCATTAGCATAAATGCGAGAAATATATCATGGATTGGAAAATTTTAGGAAATTAAAGAGTCAAAGTGTGCAAAGTTATACTCAAGAGTTTAGAAGAAGATCACTAATATTGGGTGTAGATTTATTATCTCAAGATACTTTGTTGAAATACAATGGAGGTTTTCATAGCTATTTAAGACATACCATACTCATGTTTAACCCTAAAATTTTATATGCTTTTTGTGTACATGCTACACACCTAGAAGCAAGAGGGAAAAATGTTCCACAAGAGGGCAACGAAATCCATTTAAAAATGGAGACAAAGGAAAGGGTAACTTCAAATGAAAAATGGAAGAAGAATGTTCCCATAAAGAAAGAGGGAGAAAAATTATCATGCAAGCATTGTGAAAAAGATGGTCACGATGAAGAAAATTGTTGGAAACTTCATCTTTCGAGATGAGACCCAACAAATTTAACAACAAAGGGAAACAAAAGACAATTGTAACTACACAACATGATTTAGGATTTGATCGGGAGATGAAACAAAGATCATAGCAATGGATTTGAAAAGGTAAGTACATAGGAAGCACTAGTTCTTCAAGTTTTCATAATGATACTCAAGATTGGAAAACAAGAATTAAACTTTTCCATATTCAAGTTATTTCAAATCATACCAAAATTGATACACTCTTTGTTAGTGGTTCACAATAAAATCTTATTTCTGGAGATTTAGTCAAGAAGTTGAATTTATAGACCATTACTCATCCAATACCTTATCCTTTAGGTTGGATATGTAAGAATGAAAATTTATAGGTGACGAGGAAATGCATACTTAGATTTGCAATTACGGCAAACTTTCTTAATGAAGTTGAACTTGGTGTAGTTCCAATTGATATTTCTAGTATTTTTTTGGAAAGCATGTATCTTTATGACGGAAAGCTAGTTTCCATCCCCATGAAAATAAGTATCACTTGTTCAAATATGAGTACCGAGTACATTGTTAGAGCACATCGACGGGAAACTAAATCTTTCGATTCGTGAATGTCGGACAAATGAAGAGACTTATTAACTCTAACAATAATTTTGTGATTTTAATGGTCAAACAAAGGAATGATGTTGATAATGAAGCCTTTCAAGGTTGTGATTCAAAGTTGAAATCTGATTTGGTTGAGGTTGTTAACCAATATGATGATATGTTTCTGGGATCCTAAGGGATTTCCCCCCCCAAAATAGGAATCCAACATGAAATTCAATTGCAAGCAAGATTGTCCTCTTCCTAACATTGGCATGTACAGGGGATTTTAGTTATGGAAAATGCGAGAAATTAAAAAAACAAATCCAAGAGTTTCTTGACAAGGGAATCATCCGACCAAGTACTTATCCATGTGGTTCATATATTGTTTTGGTGTCGAAGAAATATCGGACTTGGTGCATGTGTGTGGACTTTCGTTCATCAAACAAGATTATGACAAAGAAGCTGTTACCCACTTCCTAGAATTAAATATTTACTTGATCAACTTTGAAAGATGTTGTGTATTTTACTAAGTGGGACTTGAGGAGTGGCTATCATCAAATTTGAATCGTTGAACGATACATATGGAAGACAACATTCAAAACAAACCAAGTTTTGTTTGAATGGTTGGTTATTCCCCTTTGGGCTTTGTAATGCTCCTACTACTTTCATGCATGTGATGAATGATGTGTTGAGGCATTTTATAGATGAATTTGTGATAGTCTATTTAGATGACATATTAATTTTTAGCAAGTACCGTGAAGAACATTTCATGCATGTCAAAAAAATATTAGATGTCTTGAAGAAAGAACAATTGTTTTTAAAGATGTCAAAATGTGAGTTTGGGAAAATTTCCTTAGTCTATTTGGGTCATATTATTGGAGGAGGTGAGTTGAAAATAGATCCCTCCAAGGTTGATGTCATTTTTAATTGGCCAAGGCCCAAAATAGTGATAGAGGTTAGAAGTTTTTTGGGAGCAACCCAATATTGTAGGAAGTTTATTGCTAACTTCTCTTCTATTGCAACTCCATTGCGTGCATTGAGAAGTGTGAATCAGGTCTTTTAATGGGGAGGTAAGCAACAGAAATTAATTTGATGAATTGAAGGGAAAAGATCATTTCATCTCATGTACTTTCACTTCTATACTTGAGATATTCATTTGAGATACAAACTCGATGCAAGTGAATATGCCATGGGCAAAATCCTATTGCAACATGGTAAGCCCATCCGTTTTCATTCGGAAAATTGTAATCGTGGAGTGATTAACTATCTTACATATGACAAGGAGTTGAATGCATTGGTGAAAAGTGTGAAAAATTGGAAACACTACTTGATGGGTGAAAGAAACAATCATTCACATGGATCATCGGCCATTGCAATACTTGCAATCACAAACAAAGGCTACAGACAAGCAAGGAACTTTCAATGGATGGGTTTTCTTTAACAATTCCACTTGGTGATAAGGTATAAGAAAGGTATATATAATAAGGTTGTTGATATTATTTCAACAACCTTAATATTAGTGCATCCATTATTCTTAAGAACAATTTTCATGCATGAGATCTTTTTTTCAAGGTAACCAAGTAGAGGAATTGGATTATCATGTACATGATAAATTTTTGTATGATATTGGCAAGCTTTGTATTCCACAAGGGGAGAGATTCAACATCGTAAGGGAAGTGCATAATTCTCTAATTGGCGGTCATTTCGGTGTAGGTAAGACAATGGCACAATTACATAGGTATTTCTATTGGACTCCATATGCTTGAAAGTGTGTCACGATTTGTAAGAGGATGTTCATTATGTGCTTGTCGCTAAGCCTAACAATAGAAAGTTTGGATTGTATACACCACTTTATGTACCTTCTTGTCCATGGGAGAGTGTTTATATGGAATTTCTAGGAGGTCTATCCATGCCTAGGAGAGGTCATGATTATCTTCATGTAGTTGTGGATAGGTTCGGAAAAATGTGTATTTTGATGCCTTGTAAAAAGTTGGTTACAACCGAGAAAAAAAAACTACTTATTTATTCTTTCAGTAATGTATGAGTGCATTTTGGATTTCTCGCATCCATTTTTAGCGTTCGAGATTCTCGATTTATGCTGGAACTTTTTGGTCAATCTTGTGGTGACTCATGGAGACCCAATTAAAAAAGAGTAGAGAATTTTATACTGCAAACAAAGATCGCCAAACAAAGGTGGTAAATAGAACGGTGATACATCTTCTTCATGGGTATTGCAGCAAGCATCCTAAGTTGTGGGATGAATATTTTCACTATATTTAGCATGCTTACAACCATACCAAGCACTCTTCGACTCAACCTCACCATTTGAGGTGTGTTTGGGATACTTGCCTAAATCTCCTTTAGATTTTATCTTTGGGAAAGAGGTTTCTATTGATAGTCATAGTGACATAGACAATGCTAAAAGAATCATTGAACAAGTTCAATTGGTACATCAAACCATTCAAGAACAAGTTGAAGAAGAATCAAGTCGAGTACAAGATAAGACATGATAAGCATCGTGTAGATCACAATTTCCAAGTTGGTGATGAATTTTGGCTTCGCATTAGTAAGGAAAGAATCCAAGGAGACAGTTAAAATCTGAAATCAATTCGATATGGTCCATTCAAAATTTTGGAAAATATTGGTAATATTGCCTTCAGGTTGGATTTTATTTCATATATGAAAATATATGTGAAGTTATTAATGTTGAGAATTTTATATTGTATGAGCCTCCTTTGATTCAAGATCAAGGAGAGAATTTTCAAATTCCTTCAATTGAAGATTTATCTCGTGAATATCTTGAATAATTGCGGCAAGACATTATCCTTGAAAAAAAAACAAGAACTACAAAACAAGGAAATGTGGAATATCTTCGTGTGTGGCTCAAGGGTACAAATCCAAGCAAAGCCAAATTGATTGAGATTGGAAGGGTGAGGGAAACTGTAAACCCATTTGTTTGATAACCGAAAGTGATGTTTTAGGGTCCAAAAGCTTCCGGTGGGGAGGAATGATCCGGTGGATCAATTTTATGCTCAAAATTCAAAGTTTTAAAAATGGAACTAAAGCACGTATGCTTGCATAGATCTCTTAATTCTAAAGTTGGTGCAACTCGTTTCGTGAAAATAGACTCGTATGCTCACCGCAATCACTTTATGTGTAATATTCCTAAATTAACACAGACTAATTGGAATATTAAAGTTTTGATTTTTCTCTTAAATAGAGGAATAAGAGGTTATGGAGACCCATAAATCTCCTTAGTAGGAATAAAGACACTCCTAGTGTGAATGGAGGTCATATATAAAGATGGATTGGAAGACCCTTAGGTGTGAAAAAGGGGCTAGAGCATGAAGACAAGGGTTAACTTTGACCAAATCAACGACATTGTTATGGAGGAGTGGCATTCATGGAGGGACAACATAGTTTTGATTAGAGACTCTTTGCATGCAAGTAGTGACCTAATTGAGTGGGGGCCAAGGGTGAGGAATCTCATCACTTATATTAAGTAAAGAGGATAGCAGACCATATGGGGGTTATGTTTTAGATTATTATTTTCGTATATGATGCAGTTTAGACTTGTTTCTCTCTTCGGTTGTTTAGCTAAGATTGCAATGATGTTTAGCACATGGTGTTCCCGCTCAGGGAACCCCACCTATTTCCTCGAGAGGCCTCTTGGAAGAGTATTGCACTCACATTTTCCACTATCCGAGCATCGGGCCAAGCTTCATCTTACATCTACATCGCAGTTTCTACGGGAGGTTGTGTTGTGTTGCAAGGTGCGAGTGAGTGGAGGGTTGAGAAACCCAACTTTTGAGCTTATTTTCCGGTGGAGGGAGCGACCCTCTTCATTTGGGAGGCTTGTAAGGGAGATTCTTGAGCCTCATTTTATCATCCGACATCGGGTTAAGGTCACGATATTAGTTACATCAGATTTTTACGAAGGAACTTCGTTATTTCGGTGTGCGGGTCAGGTAGAGGGTTTGGAGCCCTAGTTGGTGAAGATAGATTTTCAAAGTGAGGGGATCAACCTCTCATTTGGAGAATCTATAGATGAGTTTTTTCATACATTTCTAGATCAGATCAGAAACCTCCTATCATCTATCCGAGTTGTAGATATTATTTATCCCTAAGGCCATATTTGTATTTCACGCTTTTTTGCGTATTTCTGTGAAACCCTTTCCGAGGTTATCTTGGTAATGTGATTGGGAGCTTAGATCTCTGCTCTCGACACTATTTGAGCCATATAACTTTAGACCTATTTATTTACATTATTCATCAACGAGTTATATCTAATAAAATTGCGTTGTCATAGCCTTGGGTATTTGTTGTGTGGCAGTTGTTCTTCATATTTCATGTACATGTTCTCTTGAGGCTTGTTTTTCCAACTTGAGTGACTATTTCCTCAATAACTTGTATACATTTTGTCGTTATGGTCTTAATATGATGTCTATATGATCTTCTTACATTGTATGTGTTGATTTTTCATTGCCATTTCAGCTTTTATGCACTATATTCATGCTTTTCCCGTTTGGGAATATTACAGGTGGTATCGCAGCATAATCTTGACTCGGCCGTGGATCTCGGCCATTATGATATCAAGAGAATAAGAAAGAAGGAGAAAGAGATCAGAATGATGGAAATAATAATTTTTTATCTCATCTCATTTCAGATCTAATAGGGACCTCACCAAGGGAGGTCCAACAAAGAAAAAGTGGAGAAAAGTAATGAAACCACACTAGGGTTTCAAAATGAGGAAGGTCCATGTACTTCCTATCGAGCAAAAAGAAGAACCCGTATTGCATAGAGCTCCAAAGACACATGCTATGCCCTTTCATTTTGAAGAAAGAAGACAAGAGGCATGGAGATGGGGGGACACTTAGATCATGATATTCTAATTGAGTATCTTGCGAGATATAAGTCTCAACCTAGAGCTTTCAAGGAGAATCCTAACTCTCCCATGGTTCTATTAGAGTCGATCACTTACTGACCCTCCATCGTGCAGATCATTTCGCTTTTTCCATATCATTTTTAGGTGTCTCGCTCACTTCACTTCGTTGAATTTCGCTAGGGGCATGCCATTGACCGACGAGAGGGTCCGAGTCGTCTTGTATTCCCTCATGCTTGTACCTGTCAGAGCTAATTAAAGCTCCTCAAAAATCATCGAAGTTCGAGTCACGTCATTTATGGTCATAAATGATTATTTTAGATCAAAAAAGAGTCTTTTAGTCCTAGAGTCTAGGGTTCGGTCTTTGATATATTTAATAAATTCCCAGAGCCATGAGGATGGTTTTCGAAAAGGTTCTTAATTCAAATTTTCATCCTCAAACACATTTGAGGACATTTCTAGTTCAAAACTCGGTTTTGAACTAGAAAGCTATCAAATTCATTTTTTGTAATAATAAGGTATTTTTTCCCACCATAAAAATTTCAAATGCAACCTCACGATCTTTGCCGAAGTCCAAACGCCAAAATCCCTACAAAAATCAAATCATTTCATCGGTCCAAAAACTCGAGAAAATCGTTGCAAAAGCCAAAAGACAGAAAAGTTCGGTGAAATGATAAAGTGCGAAATGAAAAACATTACAAAGTGGGTTTTTGAAGAACTAAAAAATTAAACCCATCTCTCCCAAGATATTTCAAAGGCTATATAAATCCATTTGTAAAATTACATTCACAATTTTTCAAGAGCAAAGATTGAATTGAAGGGATGAAGGGCGAAAATATCGTTTTGAAGCCAAGATAGTGTATTGACGAGTGTGCGCGGCGCATACAAGGAGCGCGCGGCGCACTTTGGGCATCGATGGGCGATGTAATTTCTACACACGCACGGCGCATAGAGTACGCGCGCATTGGGCATGCGCACGGCGCATAGAGCCCTAAAGCCGATAATCACACTCCTTCACCCAAACTCGTCTCAAATCACCTCATTCGTCTTCAAGTAAGTTCTCCAAGCTTGCTTAATGATTCATGGATATGCTATGGTGTTTTAAAGGTGGAGAAACAAGTGTTTGTTATGGTGAAAGTTAAACCCTATATTCATTTCAAAATTCGCTCCATAGGGTTTGAGAAGTGATGTTGGTCATTTGAAATTGGTGTCAAAAACCTCGCATTTATCAAAACACTCTTATGCCATTGTTGTGTATGCTTTTATCACTATTTTGTCATTATATCATTTCCCTCACTTACGAGATCCTTTCATATTATACCACGGCCCCATTTTTATGCCAGACCGTTTCACATCCTTCATTTCCTTTGTTCCCATGTGGTAAAACCCTAAATCTATCACTTGTTATCCCTTCCCTCCATTAACAAAATTTTGATTGTCACAATATTCAAAGATTATGCCTTAGATTTCATTTACATTTTGTCATTTCACTTATTCCCATTCCCAAAAATCCTCACTATCACTATTTTCCCATATCACTTGCAAATTGACCATATCCCTAAACCCCTCAAACGGTGGTTGTCCCCACACTTGACGATGCTTTATCACCGTGGTTTTCCCCATAATACCCGTATTACATATGTGACACATTTGACATACTGCTGAACTCTTGTTTTCATCATTACCATATCAACATATATTTGTCATACTTTTAGCATCATGTCGGAGATGGATTCGAGTTTATGAGCAGGGGTATGACGGTGATTCCACAGCGAGAGGCTAATGTGCCACGGAGGTCTCACACAAAAGTGGAAAAAAGTGGTAGGCATGTCGGGGAGGAGCCTACTTCTTTGGCTCAATTGCGGGCTTGCCCGCTTGCAATGGATTGTTTTCGGTCACGATCATGTTTCCAATGTTTCGTGAGATGATTTCCCAAACTCGGCATCATCATGAGTTAGCTACGCCTATTAGTGCTACATTTTCATGATGGCCGTGTGAATCTTCTTTGGAGTAAACTTCATTTTGTCACTAGAGACCATTGCTTAGGCCACCGGGATACCAAACATAGGAGAGGAATGGAACAAATGACAACAGACTAGAGAAATCCTATTATGAGCCCCATATCGAACCCGGATATATGAGCGGTACGCGAGAGTATTTCCATTCCGATTTACGAGGGATGTAGTATGCACCATTGATGAGATTGATCATTCGATATTTCAGTTGTGAGGGAAGATTCTCGCGCCTATGCGTACCATATCCATTTGTTGATGCATTTCACGAGGGTACGTATGATGAGCATTCCATACTTCATGTAGCCGTAACATAGAGCGTATGAAATTTCTTGTACGGAAGAAGACCCCGAAGACACGACAGTATAACAGTATATATCATTACGCGACGATCAAAATCATGTTGGTACATCGGCTCACACAGCGGGGGGCATCGCATGGGATGAGTTCATCTCCCGTGACTTATTTGCAGCGCAGCGCCACGCGTCCCCTCGAGGGTAGTTCATGATGAGGGAGAGCTTTCACACCGGCTTGATATTCCTAAGGCCGAGCATATCGATTGCTCCGGTGTATGTGGCATATCAGCGAGGCCACAAAGCCTTATTTGCGGCTACACGACGAGTACTATCTCCACCGAGGTGGAAGGGGTCTCGTTGACTTCATCGAGCGCAGCGCGAGTACTATCTCCACCGGGGTGGAAGGGGTCTCGCCTTCGACATCGCACCGGTACTGAGTTCGTGACGTGAGGCAAGAGACCCATGCACGATGAGGGCCCCTTCGGAGAGGCCGAGACAACGATTTTATACTCATCGATGTTGATGCGAGCTCTCCTAGCTCGAAAGCGAGGGAGGTCATCCAGGGAGTAGAAAGCGGAAATTGGTACTTTGACGAGAGAATTTGAAGAGAGCACAATGGGTGATAAAGTACTTGGAGCAAAGCGGAACAAACGACCGGAGGATCAACACACACTTGTAGAGTGCAGGCGAATCCCTCGTGAAGATCGACAATTGGCCGAAAAAGACTCGTGACATGACACCAATTGAGCGAGAGACCGAACTCATGCATGTTAACATTAATCTAGAGAATTTGTTGGCAAAGGCCAATAGAGACAAAGACATGCTCCAGTCACATGAAAGGTCATTATTGGGCCCGCATGCCACGTTTGCAAAGTAAAAATAAAGATCCCGAAAAAGAAGGTTAGAGCGAGAGAACTAAAACGGCGAAAGAGGCCCTGATCCACTCTGGATTTTGGCCAAGGCTTCATTGGCTGAGCATGAGGCATGATGGGGGATCTTCGCTCCGAATTTCAGCAAATTTGGAGAATTTTTTTCGTCATTTTTGAAAATTTTGGTCTCAAGACAGGGTTTTCCGCCCAACGCGTAGCGCGTCACGACGCGCGCTTATGATTGGGACACTTTCTAGAGGAAAAAATTGTATTTTTGGATTTTTCATGGTAAGTTATGCATGCTCAAAAATGGCTGAAGCATTTCATCAAGTTCGGATGATCAAAAGGGCCAAAAACACCATGAAAATCACCTTTACGCCACCTTTTTTCACCGGGCAGGGGAAGTACTTTTGGGAGAATGAAGTTTTGGAGCGGCAAAATGAGCTCCAAATTCAAAAAATCTCCACTTGGGTTGGATAGAAGACATCCGGGAATTTCCAACAAGATATCATGAGCTTGATTTTGACTTCGGGAAGTGCTCCAAAGGCGCGCGGCGCATAGAGGAAATTGGTCTATTTTCCACCTTCAGCCTAGAAATTCGACCAGCTTTGGACTAGTTGTCACCTCTTGATGTAATTTTTGACCCGGTTTGATGTAATTTGATAAACATGATGTAATTTTGGCATGTATTTACTTGTTCTAGATGATTCACTCACAAAAAAGTGAAAATCAAGTGAATGAATCAGTTTCCTTCCTTTTAGAGGCAAGTTGTTTGTTGCCTAGATTTTAGCTCCTTGTTTAGAATTGGTTGAAACTACTCCTAGAAGGAGGAATTCGACCCCCTAGAGGCATGGGAAGGGGGTTAGAATTGTCTATTTATTGTATTTTACGAGACACTTTCAAGGTTGGGACTCGGTTGGACTCTTGGGAAAAGTTTGGCACACTATTGTACATATTTTCTTCATTTTGGCTAAGGAAAGATCGTAGGTTTTTGCAGCACTTGTTGGGATCCTTGTGGCTTTCGGCTTTTTGATGGTGTGTTTCTCTCGGTTATTTTTAAGTTCTTTAATTTTTTAATTTATGCCATTCCCTTCTTTTGTTCGAAACTAAATGAATGAGTAAATGAGGTAGAATCCATTGATTCCGAGTGCTTTCTGCCTTTGAATTTGTTTAGTTTTGTATGTTTTCGCCGGGTTTGGAGAGGATCCTTGTTCTCCCTTGCCCTCTTCAGATCTCCTTGTCATTCTGATCCATCCATACCCATAATCAAAAAGCATCAAGACTACTGCCTACCTTGCCCCAACTCGAGTCTGCAAAGATCCGGCCTCATCCTCAGAGCCCAAAATTGTTTTTCCCATTTTTTTCAACAAAAACCCAAAAATTTAAATCAAACCTTCCTATCTATTTACTAGCCTAAAATCGGTATCCATTATAAGTCATCTCGGCCCCTTTTGAAGACCTTTTGCTGAGATAGACCCGGGAGAGAGCCCTTTCTGTCCTCGTAGGGCTAGCTACGAGGCTGAGCTTGGTTTGATGTTGCCTTGAGTTTTACCTTATTTCAGCCTAAGGTAGATTTGAGCGCTAACGGGGTTCATTCGTAGCTCAAAGAAGAAAGAAGACCTTATAGCAATAGATTTCTATTGTCTACATTTGATGGGTCATCCACATGCACGGTGTTTGGTCAATTTAGTGTGTCCTAAATTGCTACATTAATTTTTCAATCCGGGATTCGTAAGGCGACGAAGTGTGGCACACTATATGTGCAAGATAACCTATCTCTTACTTTTTGTCGTTTTTGGTTTTTTTTATCTTTTTATCTTGGTTGGTTTCCTAATGTGAGATGGAAATTCTAAAAGACAAGTATGGTTATGATTGCTCAAGGAAATGATGTCCTTTATAATGATTTACCAAACTTTCAAACTTCAAAAGGATTTTTGAAACATACAATGAGAAAAATTAGTTCCTGAGTAGAAATGAAAAAATGTGCCACTATTCTAGTTAAACAAATAGTGAACTATTGATCATGAAAAACCATTACCCTTGCTTTGCGTCTAAACACAAAAGGAAATTGTTACTCAAAAGAAAAGATTGCAAGTAAAGTAAATTAAAATCAAATTACATCAACTCATATTCGACCCCTCACCATTAGTCTCGCTATGGCTTTCGGGAGGTAATCATAAACAACTTGAGCAATACGATATCTAATTTTGCGGAAAAATAAACTAATATCAAATTACACATTCATACATCAATCCCTCACCATTAGTCTCGCTATGGCTTTCGGAGAGTAGTCGATAATGACATGAGCAACTTAATATCTATCTTAGCGAGAAAAGTAAACTAATATCAAACTATACACTCATACTTCAATCCCTCACCATTAGTCTCGCTATGGCTTTGGGAGTAATCGAAAATGACATGAACAATTTAATATCTAACTTGACGAAAAAGTAAACTAATATCAAACTACACACTCATACTTCAATCCCTCACCATTAGTCTCGCTATGGCTTTCGGAGGATGGCCCCGAAAATGACATGAACAATTTGATATCTAATCGACTATTAAAGCAAATGTGCAAGACTGAAATAAACAAAACAGTGCTAGAATTAAAAAACCCCAAGAAAAAGAAATCAACGTAAGGACAATATTGATTCCATGTCATTAGTCATTATAAAATTATGTGCAAATGTCCTGTGCCTATTGTAATGCGAAACAAAACAACGATCAATTAACAACAACATAAAACATAAAAGATAGAAGTAAAATGTAAAGCATGAAAGATTATGGACAAAGATGAAATGTAAATACCATGAAAGATGTAATCTATATACAAGTGAATGACTATGGCACAATGAACTTAAAGAAATGAAGCATGAAACTATACAATAATACACAAAAACCTCGGCGTGTGCGAGGGGCCCTCACCGCACGACCTCGGGACGTGACTTTCAAATACGAATTACGCTTTTGAACAAAGTCTTCTCATATATTAAAATGCGGTCATAACGGAGAAACAATGTCACGGCCACAATGGCGACGCAATTACATTACGAGCTTAAGAAGATCTCACTATTATGCGTATGAGAACGCATTATTTATAACGAGAGGGAGATATAACTAATTCCCTAAAGTTCGCGTGCGATAGAAGACACGTGAACCATCACGTCCGCGAGATCTAGCGTTATGGCCGCCGTGAGGATTAAATCTATGAGAGTGGCACATTTGGATTCGTCTTATGGAGTCGTTTTACGCGTGTTGATGTGTCTCCTGTGATCTAGAAACGGCCATGCAAATCTCCACGTGATGAGAAACAGAGTTCAAATCACTGTGGGACTCTACGGTTGACCACCACTTGGCCATCTTTGACCACAACCTTCTTAGGTGAATTCGAGCTGAGCCAATAGGACACGATCCATGTCCACGTCATTTCTAACTTTCCCATGTGGCTCGATTTTCTCGAAGATACCCGCAACATAGACTTTAACAAAATGGTTGCGGAAAGTTACGGCGTACTTGCGGAAAGTGACAAGATTCCGTTAGACTAAATGAGCAAAAATCTAAATCAAACAGGCTGAGACACAAAACATAGTTAAAAAACCATTTTAGATGCTCTTTTACAATTAATATGCAATGATATTGATGACTTAGAAGGTCCGGAGTGAATGAAAAAGGTCTAGAAAGGTGTATAAGAAAGATGCATATTTGAGACTCAACATACCCCTCATTGTGAAGGTGTTGCATGTCCTCATGCAACCAAAATTTGGATAATCCTTCTTCAATTCATATGCCTTGACACTTCGGCCAATCACATCCAATCCTCTCCTCCTCTTCCTTGGTCTTGCTAACATCCTGGGCTTCTTCATCAAGCATCTAAATTTGATATTAACCAATGCTCTACTTAACTTCGGCATTTCTTCTTCAATTTCCCTGTTCTTTTTCGCTCATAGTCCCGGATGTAGCATGGTATTGTCATGAATGATCTTGTCCAATTTTCTTTGTTCCTTTAATTCCTCATTTTCATTTTTAATGTGTTTATTTAAAACCTCCAACTCAAAGACTTCTTGTTTCAATGATTGGACTAGATCTTCTTTTTTCGTGGGTGAAATTTGAGTGGATGAAGTGCGGGACCCGTGGATGCTCTTTTTTCTAAAGATTCTATATAATCATATAATTCTTGTTGCTTTGGGTCTATCTCGAGGTGTCGTTTTTATTGGGCTGTCCCCAAAATGCCGTGGAGGATAATTGGCTTCGTAATGCGGCTCGAAAAGGGGCTCATGTCAACGTCTTTGGCTGAGAATGAGATGGACTATGTTCAATATCCGGCGAGAATGAAATGAAATATGTTCAATGTCCGATCGAGAATGAGATTGACTATGGCCGGATGGAGTTTGTTCGCATGTTTCTTCTCCCAAATCAATAAAAATGGGGTCCTTTCGTTTGTGTTTTCCTCAACTTCCCTTTAAGTACGGAACTTCTTCTTACACGTTTGTGGACTATCTTGTCTTTTTTGCTTTTGTTTTCCTTTTCCCTCTTTTTTGGCCATAGATGAGCCCTGTTCCTCGAAGGTGAACTAGTCTCTCGGATAACACTTGATGATCTTCTTCGAAGAAGGAGTTTGATGCATAGCCTCAATGCGTTTTCTCTCTTTTGATGTTATTGGCTTTTTACCCTTGGTTTCTTCCTTCCTCCTTTTTCGTCAGTCTCTTTTCTCCACTAGTTCTTTCAATTGTAGTAGTAGGAGTGCTTTGAGTTTCATCATTTGTTCTCTTTCTCCTACTCCTTCTTGATGTACTTGCCTTCGGGAATTTCTTGGGGGTTCTTCAAAGAAATTTCTAATCAAAAAATTGTTCCCATGTGTCCTTTTTTCTCTTTTAAGCATTTTTTTCAATCAAAATTTTCACAAGACCATGGTGATATAAATGTGGTTCTACATCCCCTAAATGCTTCTCGGGATTCGGTCGCTGAGACATCTTCTTCAAACTATTTAATAAAAAGTATGGCGGATTGAGGGTCCGGTTGTCTAGAAAATTCATCGACAATCGTGTATGATACATATACATGGATCCAAAACGGCCCTCCACGGGTGATAAATTTTTGGATAACTAACGAGTAAAGTAGCCCACCTCTTCTTTCAAAGCATGAACGAGAATTCCGTTTTTTAAAAATAGTTATATCCATACAGGTTACGTAGGATCACTCTCCGGGCTTCATCACTAATACTCTTGTTCTTGAACCGGCGTTCACCTTCTTGAGGAAGTTATCGTGCAGTTGCTATGGATGCCTCATTCACCGTAAACTTAAGGTCCCCAATTTCTACCTCCAGTGCCATTGAAAGACCTTGCAAAAGATTTTGTCACCTCTTTATGGTAGCCTCTAAACTTTTGGATAAACAGAAGCCACTTTTTCCTTTTTCAATATATCCCACGACTTGCGGGTATCCTTCCATGAATTTAGGTCCTTACGGATTACTGTTCTCACTAGCCGACCCATCCTTCTTTCTCGCTCTTTAAAATTTATCCGCGTGAGGAGGGTTCAACGGAGGTAAGACGTCCGAATGAGCGGACATGAGAGCACGATTTATGGAGGAGACCAAAGTGAGCGTAGGCGGATACCAAAGAATGGGTATACGAATGTAGCGTAATAGAGAACAAAATGGGGTGAAGCGGAACGAGAGAAGGGTTACGTGAGCACGGTGGAAATGTGGTCGTGAGATCAATATAACAGTAGGAGGAGTATAATGCATCCGGCGTATTTAAAATTGGGTGGGCTGCGAGTAAATGTAAGCATGTTTATGAAACGGCTAAAGATTTTATGTGGTTGAAAGAAGCCGTAGTCAAATCAACCACGTTTCATCATCACGGGTGGAGTATCGGAGTATGAGTGAAGATCGGAGGCTTGATTATGGGACCGTTTGAAAATGAATGCAAGGGTTGTGGGAGGATCATATAGATATCGTTGAATGGTTACGGAGTTTGCGAACACAATAATTGCATATAATGGATCTATGGTTTATAACTATGTAAAAATGTGCTTAAATGCCATTTGAAATAAATTTTTACTCATACCTTGGAATTCTTGCCATTTTTTCTTGGTCTTTAATTAGTTGCTCCTCATTGATGTCTTGAATGCCCCATGTCTTCATAATATGTCTTCATACTGTATTTGATTTCATGATTGTGGAAATACATCCGATCGTACATTCTTTTGAAAAAACAGAGTGGTAGGCGCAGAATACGCTCGACTGTGAGAGCGGTGTCGAGTATGGGAAACGAGGGTGTCATCCGTCGGAAGCCCGACACGGCTATTATTTAGGGTGAAATGAAAATAGATGGATGATAAACTCGAGCCAGATGAAAAATGGTCATGAAAGAAAATTTTTATTGGTGAAATGAAATGAAACAGAGATGAAATGAAGTGAAATGGAATGAAGTGGAGTGAAATGAAGTGGAATGAAATGGAGTGGGTGGTCACAAAACTTGTAAAATGAAAAAGAGAGATTTTTTTGGAAAATATAGGGTGTTAGGTGTCCCTAATTTTCACCCTACATTTTACGTATAAGACTGCCAATCAATGATTGGTTTTCGAGGGCTTATACAATTTATTTATTTTTAACTGAAAAGAACAAAAGCTAGGGTTTGGTAGAGAAGAAGGATTCTTCGTACTACCGGCTCGATTGCGGGCAATTTTCTTGAAATTTTTTGACCAATTCCTCTTTTGAGAGTGGCTTATGATAGAATTTTAATCGTGGCCATTCACAATAAGAGGAGTTTGAAATTCATCAATGGTCTTGATTCTTACCACTCCATTGCTAAAGATCTTGTCAATCTCATATGGCCCAAGCCAATGAGTACGAAATTTTCCTTTAAAATCTTTAAACTTGGAATCAAATAACAATGCCCAATCTCCTTCTTGAAACTTATTCTCTTTGATTTATTTGTCATGCAATTTAGCTCTCTTATATTGAACTAGACTCGGTTCTTAGAATTGCCTCTTGTACGATCTCATCTAGCTCATTCAATTGCTCCATTCTCATGCTTTTGAGCTTCGATAAATCCATCCCCAAATCTGAACCGTCTATCTTGAAGGTCTTGACTTGGAACTCAATGGGGAGCGAGGACTTCTTTCCCATAAACAAGTTCATAGGGAGAATGTCATGTTGTATTTCTCCATGTAGTTCTGTAGGCGCACAAGGCTTCAGAAAGCCTTTCTGCCCAATCTCTTCTATGTAGATGAACATTTTTGGTGATGATGCTTTTGAGAAATTTGTTTGTAGACTCCACTTGACCATTTGCTTGCGGATGGTAAGGAGTAGATCTTCTATGCTTGATTTTGTATTCTTCCATCAGCTTCTCCACCAAGTTGGATGTGAATTGGCTTCCCATCTGTCATAATTTCTCTTGGAACACCAAAGCGAGTAAAAATATCCTCATAAAGAAAATTAACAACCGAATTTTCGTGATGCAGGGAACACTAATGCTTTGGCTTCTACCCATTTAGTAACATAATCGGTGACAAACCAATATATACTTATTTTGCTTAGATGGTGGATTAATAGGTCCAATGAAATCCAAAGCCCATTTTTCAAAGGGTTCGATGAGTACTGTGTTTGCAATGGCATTTCATTTGAAAGGGTAGAGTTTCCCTACTCTTTGGCGGTATCCACACCTTTTGACATATTCTTTTGCATCTTTGAAGAGGGAAGGCCAATAATATCCTAAAGAGAGGATTTTATAGGTTGTCCTTTTGTTCCGCAAAGTGCCCGCCGCATGGTTCATCATGACATGCCTTAAGGATATCGGGCATTTCATCTTCCCGACACATCTTCGATCACAAGATCCTGGCCCCGTTTCAAACAATTCGTTAGAAATCCATGAATATTTTGAACTCTCTCGAATAATTTTTTCTTTTTTTTCACTTGGAAACAAATGTGAAGGCGGTTTCTGTAACCAAATAGTTAGCAATATCTTCATACCAAGGAGTCTTAATAGTTACGCAAACAATCGGGAAACTTATCCTCTACGGAGAATCTTCTTTAGTATTCCGAGATCCTAGACAAGAAATCGGCCTATCGTATTTTGTTTTCTGGTCTATCCAACATAGTAATATTGAATTCTTGCAAAAGTAAGAGCCATCTTGTCACTCTGCAATTAGTAACAGGTTTGTTCATTAGATATCTAATTGCGTGAATGGTAAGTATGAATAAAAGTTTCATAGCTCATTATATAATGTCTAAACTTATTGATTGCATGAACAACAGTTAAAAACTCTTTTTAGATCCACAATATATTTCAACTGCGCTGGGAGTCAAATTTTTACTTGGTATAGTAAATGGCATAAGGGACTAAATATTTTTGACCCAACACGGCTCGGAGTCGTATCCGAAAGCATCTGTAGAAATATGGAAAGGGAGTTTCCAATTTGGTCCTCTCAAGATAGGTGCTTGAGTATATTTTTGTTTTTCAAAGTTTCAAAGGCTGATTGACAATCAAGATCCCATTTAAATTCACGGTCTTTTGTAAGCAATTTGAAGAGTGGAGATGCTATTTTAGTGAAGTTTTCTATAAATCTTCTATAGTAACCGATAAACCCCTAGAAAAATTCTAAAATCTCTTTGACAATTTGGAATAGGCAACTTGGAGATGACTTCAACTTTTGATCTATCAAATTTAATCCCATCTCCCGAAATATGATGCCCCAAAACAATACCTTCGGTAAACATCATAAATCATTTTTCATGGCTTAATGAAAGGTTTGTTTCTTTACATCTTATAAGGACTTTTTCCAAATTTTTCTAATGCCTCTTCAAATGAATTACCATAAAGCTGTAAAATCATCCATATAAACCTCTACACAATCATGGATTAGATCAGAAAAAAAATTCCTAATCTTCGCTCTTTGGAATGTTGCGGGTGCATTACATAACCCAAAAGGAAGTACTCGATAGGCAAAAGTTCCCCCCATGGACGGAAGTAAATGTGGTCTTATCTTGATCTTCGGGTGCTATCGAATTTGATTATAGCCACTAAAACCATCCAAAAATAGAAAAAGTACTTTTTACCCTGCTAATGTATCTAATACATGATCGATAAAAGGCAAAGGAAAGTGATCCTTCGAAGTTGATTTGTTCAATTCCACCCCTTAATCAATGCATACCCTCTATTTACCATTCTTTTTTAGGTACTATAACCAAAGGGAGAAACCCATTGGCTATGTCGAAATTGGATAATTGAAGTTTACATTGAGTAATTTTTGGAGCTCTTCTTTCACTATCTCCCTAAGATTTGGATTCATCCTTCTTTGAGGTTGTACGATTGGTCTCTTGTTTTCCCAATATAGATATGATGAATGCAAGTCTTAGGATCAATACCTTTCATGTCGGTATACTCCCATGCAAATGCGGTATAATGTTTTTGCAAGATTTTGGTTAGTTCTTCTTATTGTGACTTTTTCCAAATGTTTGTTGATATTCAATGTTTTTCCTAGAAAAATCTCAATGGTAGAACTACCAAACTCTTCCATAGAGTAAAGAGACATTTGTCTTGATGATAAATATTCTATGTCGCATTCCAACTTAAATTTTGTGGGGTCATATTCGAAAGATGTCTCAAAATTTTCTAATGTGTTCGTAGTGTGACTATCCTCACCGATTTCGAAATGGTAAGAACGAGATTGTATAATATCCTCATCAACAACCCATTCATTGTCTCACTACTACGTGATTGCTTTTCTTTGGAGGATACAAATTGAATTTCTTTGTCGAATTACCATTAGAAATGTACATATCCCCTGAACTACAACTAATGAAAGCGTCGGGCACAGTGGCTAGCCAAGGTCTTCCTAAGATAAGTGGGTGTCCTCCTATATTACTCTTGGGAGTCAAAATCATAAAAATCTACTTGGATATTCCCAAGAATCTAAGGAAGATCGAAATATCTTCTAATACACCGAAATCCGGTTTAATAATTGATCGATCCGCAAGTTGCGTAAATTAGGTGTAAAAAGAAGGTTAGGAAGTTTTTAAAGTCGGGTCCATAGTGTTTGTCTACTCATAATGTTGATAGCGGCCCCTTAAGTCAATCAATGTGTTTGGAATTTCTATCCCATTTATATGTGTCTTGACAATTGGACTTCCTAGATCTACATACTTTTGCATGGTAATTTTTCCCATCATGATGTCTCGAATTTTTCCCTACTGTGGATTCTTCTTGTGTCTTTTAGTTTCCTTCCCTGGTCTTTTGAAACACAACTCCTTTATTGTTTTTGCTAGAATAGGAATCTCTCGAATGGCTTGTAGACAAGGGAATCTTGACACAAAAAATTCTTTAATTCATCTAGAAAAAATCATAGTTAGGCAACAAGATTTGTTTTTCCACCCCTTTATCAATTTGTAATCTTTCGGGGAAAGGAGGTGTGGATGAAGATGCAAAGGTTGCTCAACTATAGGAGTTGTGGGTGTTAACTTTTTCTTTCTCTTTTTGAATGTTTGAGTTTTGAAGAGATGCTTCCTCGAGAACCCTTATTGGCTTTAAGAAAATCCTCCTCAAAGGTATCTTGCTCTTGGACATCTATAGAAGGTTTTTCTAAAACTCTACCAGGACCCGAGTTGTACATCATTGAGAGGAACAATCATATAGGTAGGAAATTGTTGTCCTTCCATCATGTAAGTATTCGAGGATTTTTATTGTTAGGATTTGGTAATGGGTCAGAATGGAAGTTGATTTGTCTTTTGTTGGTATAGAAGCATGAGTTGAGGATTTGGATTTTGTTGAGAAGGTTGTTGTTGTGGAAATGGCAATGAAAGTTGTGGATTTGGGTTTGGAAGTTGTGGAGCTTGTTGATTTTGAAAAGATGGAGGATATTGATAAAAATTGAGCAAATCTCCCATAAGGATTTTGCATCCCTTGTACCCATGGCTGATATGGATTTTGATGTTGGGGCCAAGGTTGTTGCCAAGGATTCCAATTTGGTGGGGTTTGAAGATTCATAGGGTTGTTAAACCCTTGAGTTTATTGTCCCACCCGCTGAGGTCTTCTTGCAACAAAACAAAGAGATTCTACTTTGAATTTGGGTCTTCTTGAAAGACATGACTGAGTCCCGAGGAATTGAAGGAAAATCCTTGGTCTCATGATTCTACGAGCAAATCATACATGTTTCTACAACTTTTTTCATCCAAGGGACATTCCCTTAAAGCATGTTTCTTCCTACATTTTGGACAAAAGATGGCTAGAGCATACGTTGCACGTACTCGCTTGTTTTGGATCTTAAGGGTGTCTAGTTGTTCACTAAGGTTCCCCTAAGATATCAGTTTTGAATTCATCAAGCATATTTCCAATCTATCGCCCCTACTTGCGATCCAGACTTGCAGATTTGTTAGCCCCTGATAAGAGAAGGATCCCTAGGCCCTTTTCCTATTTTAGATTTTCCTCTTGAGAGATGGACACATAATCATGATATATCGCGAAGTGGAAGTTGAGAAATGTCTCCTTTCCCCATCATGTTTAAAATATATATCCATTCATCTCTAATGGCTTTTAATATGAGGGCTTTCAAAGTTTCATCATCTAAGTTGCTCATCTTTGCTCTTTTTTAAGTTGTATTGAAATCTTTCAAGTAAATCTTCCAAATTTTCATCTTCTTTTTTGCATCATTTTGAATACCTCATCCTTGTGATTGGTGGGCATACAATAGTCCAAATATCTATCCAAAAAATTTTGTTTCATATCATTCCAGTCCTAATAGATTGGGTGGCTAATCCCATGAACCATTTCAAAGCGGCTCCCTTCAATGTTGAAGGAAAGCATTTTCGAGTTTTTGAGAGTCTTCCATATAGTCATAGGTTCGGCACACGACTTCAAACTCAAACACAAAGTAAATGTTTTAGGATCCTCACTTCGCAATCCATAAAAAGTTGGGGAGGACTGAGATGGTGAGATTTTTTTTCATCGTTGTATGAGTTTCCTCATCAATTATAGGGAATCCAAACAAGTTGTCTCCTTCCCTATTTCTTCCATTATTACCTTCACCATTGTTGTCTCCATTGTTTCCTCCTCCTCTACCTCTACCTCTACCTCCAAATCCATCTATTATTTCTCTGCCATGATAGTTTTCTTTTCAGAGTCCTCGCGATTCCTCCTCGATTTCCTCTATCAAGGGAGGATGAGAGGGAGTCTTTTCCTTCTTTCTTCTTCGGTGATTCTACTTCTCTTGATTACAATATACTCTCCTGTAGAAGTAAAGAAAGGATCCTTTTCTAAATGAGATTTAGTAGGTTGTATAGGAGAATTCTCTAATCAGTACCGCTTCCTTGAATTCCAAGAATCTTAAGGCTAGGGGTAGATGGTGGTGAATCTTGTCTATGCCTTCGAAGAAGATGGAGTTGTGAAAATCGAACTCTTGGCTTTAGCTATAAACCTTCCCTAAGAATCTCTTGCTCTATGCATGTCTTTCTTTTTCTTTTTTTTAAGTTGGGCTAATAATTCTTCTTTTTTGATCTTCCCAGATCACACTAGGTGCAAGAAGAGAGCATACTTAAGAAATTATTGAACCAATAACTCTCTTTTCTCGATCCTCCGCGATCACACTAGGTGCAAGAGGAGAGCATACTTCAAGAAGTTATCAAGTTTTCCTTCTTTTTTATTGTTTTTTTTAAAGAAATTGGCTACCTAGTTACACTTCCTCAGAGCATGAGCCGCCAACATGTTTGGTCAATTTAGGTGTGTCCCTAAATTGCTACATTAATTTGTCAATTTTGGGATTCGTAAGCCGACTTGAAGTATGGCGTAACTATATGTGCAAGATAACCTATCTCTTACTTTTTGTCGTTTTTGCGATCTTTTTATCTTGGTTGGTTTCCTAATGTGAGATGGAAATTCTAAAAGACAAGTATGGTTATGATTGCTCAAGGCAACGATGTCCTTTATAATGATTTACCAAACTTTCAAACTTCAAAAGGATTTTGAAACATACAATGAGAAAATTAGTTCCTAAAAAGGAAATGAAAGAAAATGTGCCACTATTCTAGTTAAACAAATAGTGAACTATTGATCATGAAAACCATTACCCTTGTCGATGTCTAAACACAAAAGAAAGCTCGTTACTCAAAGAAAATATTTCAAGTAAAGTAAAACTAAAATCAAATTACATCACCCTCTATATTCGACCCCTCACCATTAGTCTCTGCTATGGCTTTCGGAGGTAATCATAAAAAACTTGAGCAATATGATATCTAATTTGCGTGAAAAATAAACTAATATGGAAAAATTACACATTCATACTTCAATCCCTCACCATTATTCTCGCTATGGATTTCGGAGAGTGAATCGATAATGACATGAGCAACTTAATATCTATCTTACGTAAAAGTAAACTAATATCAAACTATACACTCATACTTCAATCCCCTCACCATTAGTCTCGCTATGGCTTTCGGAGGTAAATCGAAAATGACATGCTTAGTCAGCTTTACTATCTAACTTGTAGAAAGATAAACTAATATCAAACTACACACTCGATACTTCAATCCCTCACCATTAGTCTCGCTATGGCTTTTCTGGGAGGTAAACTCGAAAATGACATGAAAAATTTGATATCTAATCCGACTATTAAAGCAAATGTGAAAGACTCGAAATAAACAAAACGGTTAAGCTAGAATTAAAAAACTAAGAAAAAGAAATCAGCGAGAAGGACAATATTGATTCCATGTCATTAGTCATTATAAAAATTATGTGCAAATGCTCGGCCGCTTTGCCTATTGTAATCCGAAACAAAACACCGATCAGCTTAACAACAACATAAAACATAAAAGACGAAGTAAAATGTAAAGCATGAAAGATTATGGACAAAGATGAAATGTAAATACCATGAAAGATGTAATCTATATACACATGTGAATGACTATGGCACAATGAACTTAAAGAAATGAAGCATGAAACTATACAATAATACACAAAACCTCGAGCGTGTGCAGAGTGGCCCTGCGTTACGTACCTCGAGAGACGTTTTCAAATACGAATTACGCTTTTGAACAAAAGTCTTCTCACATATTAAAAATGCTATCATAACGGAGAAACAATGTCACAAACGACAATGGCGACGCAATTACATTACGCGCAGCTTAAGAAGATCTCACTATTATGCGTATGAGAACGCATTATTTATAACGAGAGGGAGATATAACTAATTCCCTAAAGTACTGCGCCGATAGAAGACACGTGAATCCATCACGCTCCGCGAGATCTAGCGTTATGGCCGCCGTGAGGATTAAATCTATGGAGAGTGGCTATTGGATTCGGCTTATGGAGCCGTTTACGTGTCGATGTGTCTCCCATGATCTAGAAACGGCCACACAAATCTCTGTACGTGATGAGAAACAACGAGTTCGATCACCGTGGGATTCTGCATTGACCACCACTTGGCCACCTTTGACCACGTACCCTTCTTAGGTGAATTCGAGTCGAGCTTCGAATAGGACACGATCCATGTCCACGTCATTTCTAACTTGCCCATGTGGCTCGATTTGCCTAAAGATACACGCAACATAGACTTTAACAAAATGGATGTGGAAAAGATATGCAGCATCGCGAAAGGACAAGATTCTCGCAGCCTAAATGAGAAAAAAATCTAAATCATGTAGATGTACACAAAACATAGTTAAAAACCATTTTAGATGCTCTTTTACAATTGATGTGCAATGATATCGATGACTTAGAAGGTCCGGAGTGAATGAAAAGGTGCTAGAAAGGTGTATAAGAAAGATGCGGAAATTTGAGACTCAACACACAAGTAAGAGTTTGGGGAATGAAGTTGGATGCATTCTTCCTGCTACATCCAGTAGTAGAAATAGAAGCTATTGAGATTGCAACGCTACACCTTGAGGGTGAAGCAAACATTTGGTGGTTCAGCGATTTGAGTCATGCACAAGTGACTACATATGAAAATTTTAATCAAAGGCTAATCAAAAATTTTGATAGAAGAAAACCAGAGGAAAGGCAACTTCCACCACCACTTGTTGTAAGAGAACTTGCATCAGGAGAAGGACCAATTGCATCTTTGCAAAGTGGTCTTGATCTATTGACATATAGAGTCCCATGAACTATTCTGGAGATGCATGAGGAGGAGGAGACTTGTACCAGCACTGATGCAGCCATAGAAGAGCAACCATCATCATCAATAGTTGGGGAAGTCATCACACTAGAGGAAGGAACCCTTGTAGCAGTACAAGATGTTCCCAAGATTTACTGAGGTATGCACATATTTCCATTTCCTATTATTACAGCACATTATATGGAGGATTATGGAAACATGATATCGTAGAAAAATGTATGCACCTAGGGTCAAAGCACATTGTTGATTTTGGAGCACGACGTGTACTATCACCGCACCGATGAGACCCTTGATTTGTTCAAAGGAGGAGATATACGAGTCATCTTGGTTATTCATTTTTTTATCTGCATTTTCAACTCTTTAGGTTGGAGTGTATATTTCTTAGGATAGGATATGAGTATGGACCTAAACAATGCAATGTCGTGAACTATGTGTTCAACATTGAGCATGATCTTGAGACATAATATGCACCAGTCATGGAGATCAACAACGTTTTCATTGACCAGACAGTGATGAGTTGGGGGGCCCAACTAATATTGAGACATTTTGATGACCAACACGTGTGTGTAGTAGTGGATAGGCGAGTATGGCTGATGGGGGACATCTTTACGCGGTGGATGACATCTTCCATTATTATCATGGATACTTCTTGATGAGCATTTCACGAAATTTCTCAATGAGGAGATTTTTCCTTCGGTATATTTGGATCACTTATGAATTCTAACATGCAATTAGTTGATGAATGGTCTTCATATGGAGATCTCGGGAGATTTCATTTCAACATCCCATGAAAATGCAAAGATACAGAAATCTGATTTGGGAGGATGGTATTCTCCATTGGAGAAATACCCATTGGGAGCATGATAGTAAACACTCACCATTGGTTGGATGGGTAATTTTGATAAGCAAGAGGCTCGAGAGCCACTTGCGGATCTATGAAAATAGGGTAGTAGGAGGCAAAGGTCACATGACTGGGCTACTCTTGAAAATATTTTGGTCTATCATGTGACATATCCTACTCAAAAGGATATGTTGATGTAGTTGGGAGCTTGGCATGGCACTTAGATCATATGGTAGCGAGTGTAGTTTGGGTGCATTATGATGATATGACATTCTTCATGTAAAACATCATGTTTTCACCTCGGGGATTTGTATGATGGAGGTGTGAGTAGGAAGCAAGAGCTATTGTTGCTTTGGATACTCTTGGGGAGAGTGTGGAGCTGAATTTCTCCCATACTTTAGCGTGAATGTTTCGCGGAGAAAGGAATGGCACAATCAAAGTGAAAAGAGGCTACCTTCAAAGCATTGAAGGATAAGGAGGTACTTCCACATAGGAAGGAGTCTCCCACACATAGCAGACATGATAGTGAATGAATTTGGCATATGGCATGTCAAAGAATGGTAGATTCATGGAGTGGCAAGAGCCTTATCACCAAGCGCCAACAACGCCGTCACTTAGGAGTATGTATCTATTGATGGAGTGTTCCAAGGGAGTATGCATCCCTTCTTTTGTAGACCTTTTTGAGGAGATTCTCATCGGAGGGCTCATCCATGGACCTCACTTTCAGCCCTACTCAAAATGCATGGTAAGAAATGTATTTTTGTACTTATTTATCATTTCATAAAGTATTTTCATTCTCTCACCATATATGTACAAGTGCATTGCTCCATAAGAGAGAGGCAAGATTATCTTTGGGTTTCATGGTCATTATAGGGCCAACATTTGTGATGGAGATAGCCCTTATTTTCATGGCTTTGGGAAAATGTGGTGTTATTATTGTTATTCTCGCTGATTTATAATGCAATTTACTACCTCCTGAAGTATATGAGCAAACATGCACAGACTAGCAACTTGTTGGGAGACAACTTGCCGCATGATGTTCTAAAAAAAGCGAGCTTGGTAAAACCACGTTGTATCCGACTCGAGAAACCATTGGTACCATCCAACACTTGCACATAACATTCAATATATTTCTTATTTGGATACCATATGAGTGATGATGTGATATTCACTTATTATGGGAAAGGTTTGGGCGAGCAAGGTTCATGAGACTAGAGAAGGGATATTTGGAGATCCAATTGTCCTTTTGTATGCTTAAGAGAAATATAATTGCAGCCCAATATTAGCAGTAGATTTACACTTTACATAAGTGGAGAGGGAGAGACAAAGGTGGGGTAGGCAATTTGGTCTATCATGTTCGGTGTATGCAACCCACCTACATTATATAGGAGCCAAAGGTGGAAGAACCTTTTCATGAGTTACCATTTTTTAGGGTGACTCACTTTGTGATGGATGATATCTTGGGGCTTGGAGCTTCACATGGGAGGAAGGTTCCCAATCATTTGCTAATACCATGCCTCAAGAAGGCCTCTAAACCACATATATTTGCCTCCATGGATATCCCACTTCTTCATGAGATGAGAGCTATTTGGATTTTTCACCAAAGGCATACCTATACACTTGGGAGTGGAGCGACTTGAGGACATATTGATGAGAGGGAAACTTGTTCATTGGAGGAACTTATCATATGAGGATGTTACGTGAGGAAGAGGAGAGCTTTCTTTAGTTCTATCCTTGCGAGTTTCTTGAGGACAAGCAACGTTTGGGAAGGGAGGACTGTAATATTCCTAAAATGGCACACGTGCCTAATTGGAATATTAAAGTTTTGATTTTTCTCTTAGATGGAGGAATAAGAGGGTATGGGAGGGCCATAAATCTCCTTAGTAGGAATAAAGACACTCATAGTGTGAATGGAGGTCATCTATAAAGTTGTATTGAAGACCCTTAGGTGTGAAAAGGGGTTGGTGCATGAATACTCGGGTCAACTTTGACCAAATCAACAACGTTGTTATGGGAGGAGTGGCATTCATGGAGGAACATCGCAGCTTTGGTTGGAGACTCTTTCGCATGGAAGTAGTAACGTAATTGAGTGGGGAAAAGGGTGAGGAAGCTCATCACCTATATAAGGAAGAGGATGGCAGCCATATAGGGGTTATATTTTAGATTATTATTTCCTGTATATGGTCTATTTAGACTTGTTGCTCTCTTCAGTTGTTTAGCTAAGATTGTAGTGCTATTTAGCACGGGATGTTCCCGAGCTGGGGAATCCCACCTCTTTCTTGAGAGGCCTCTTGGAAGAGTATTGCACTACATTTTCCACTATCCGGCATCAAGCCAAGCTTCATCTTACATCTACGAGCGTAGTTTCACAGTGAGGTTGTGTTGTGTTGCACAGGTGCGGCAGTGGAGAGGTCGAGAAAACCCAACTTTTGAGCTTGTTTTTCTAGTGGAGGGAGCAACCCTTCATCCGTGAGGCTTGTAAGGGAGATTATTGAGCCTCATTTCATCATCCAAACGATTAGGCCAAAGATATCCTTTGCTATCGCTATGGCAGTGCATTTTTCCGAGAGGAACCTGCGTTATTTCAAAGGTATGTAGTTGCAATGAGAGGGTTTGGAGCCCTCTAGTTGGGGAAGATAGATTTTCAGTGAGTGGATCAACCTCTCATTTGGAGAATCTATAGGAGGATTTTTTTCATACATTTCTGGATCGGATCAAAAACCTCCTATCATATATCTAGTTGTAGAGATTATTCAGCCCTAGGGCCATATTTGTATTTACGCATTTTTGTGTATTTCAGAAACCCTTTTCGAGTTATCTTGGTAATGTGCTTCTGGGAGCGTGAGATACTCTATTCTCGGCATTATTTGAGCCATATAAATTCAGATATATGTATTGACATTATTCCACGTAGTTATATCTAATAGAAACCGTGTTATCATAGCCTTGGGTATTACTAGTGTAGTAGTGTTCTTCATATTTCATGTACACATGTTCTCTTGAGGCTTGTTTTGCCAACTTGAGTGACTATTTCCTTTAAGAACTTGTATACATTTTGATGTTATGGTATTAATATGATGGCTATATGATCTTCTTACACCGTATGTGTTGATTTTTTCTACCGCTATTTCTATTTTTATGCACTATATTCTTGCTTTTCCCATTTGGGAATATTACACTTCCGTGAAACAACTAAAAAAATATTTTGGGGATGTAGCTGGTGGCTACCTAGCCAATATTCTCAGTACAAATTGACCTGGACCCCCGACCGTGCATGTTTGAATAGACCTCTTTGGCTAATAGAAAATTTCCACTTATCACATTTTTCTCCGGTTTGATATGGCATGTTTTCATTGGTTGTTGGTCGGACTCAACCGTGGAATGCCATGTGGACCAAATCTCGCAGTCGCTACCGCAGTGCCTCACGGTGGGCGACCAAATTTTTTGTAATGGTGGAAACCACTCCAACGAAATTGAACACTAAACCTATGAGTAGCAATATTGGTGCCCATCTAATGTGCCACACATATGACTTAATATATATAGTTCAAAATTTGTATTTAAATATTATGGTGGTACGCATTTTGGGGGGTGGGTCAAGGCTCGCCCCCGGCCTTGGTCACCACACCCACGGGAAATAAGAGGCGGGACTAGGGGCCAAGGCTTAGCCCGGCCCCCCCCAATGTATAATAAAATATTCACCCATAGAAGTCAAAATGGTAAAATTAACTATCCCACGATTTGTGCTTCCCGGTGGTTGGAGAAAAAAATCGCTTAGTTAGTGCTTTCAGGTGGCAAAATTGTAGGACGATTTGTAGGAAGGTCGAAATTGTAGGACAAATTGTTGGAAAAACTTGTGGAGATCCTAACTTCTTCGCTTTTATCCTTTTTTTGGAGCAAAAAGAGGATAGACAAGGGTTTTTGATAGTTCTCGAATCCATTGAGCTACCAAGACAACCATTTCCAAGATCGGGAACTTGGTGTAAACACCATTTTTGAGCACAATGAAAGAGGCCCAACCATTGGAAGTTGCACCAGGAGATGTGGCCCAGGAGCGGTGAACCTCTTCATCATTTGTTGATGTGTGTTTACTCGTTATTGTGATATTGTCTTATGTTTTATGCAAAAAATGAGTTTTAATTCCATGTTTATGTGTTTAATAATTTTACAAAAGAGGCTTAAAACCCTAATCGAATCTCTTGAAAAAAATTAAATAAACCTCAAGCAATTTTAAAAACAGTATCATAAAACCATGCAAACAAAATTTTTACAAAAAAATCACTAGTTGGTGATGAAATCCAATGTCTCAAATATAAAAATGTGAAAGTGAATAAAGATAGAGTAGATGGAACCATTTAGGCTAAAATCTTGCTTAATGAACACGACCTTTGCAAGTACCTTCACTTATGCCATATCGAGTAAATAATACCCTCCAAAAAAGGTTCAAGTGAGTCTAGCCAACGTTTTTTCCAGCTTAACAAAGACTTCCCTTTTTCATCACCTTGGGTAATAGTCGTAATATTATGGTATCTAAGGTTACCAATTACGAAAATTTAACCTAGGGGGATAGTCGCATCAAACATACATGCAAGGGAAGAGTAACAAAGCACAATCCCCCTTAAAAGTTCATCAAACATGGTTAATTTGAGGTTTACTTCTCAAGTGACTCCCAAGCACCTTTTGGCATCATCCGTAATATGTGTACATCACTTCACCGTAACCAATGAAGTGGATTCAATCACTCCATTGGTTTCGAAATGATCTTGTGCCCAACTCCTTTGTTAGGCTTCCAGAGCCAATCTGCATTAAATGGATTTACTCCCTATCACAAGATTCTAGTATTTTTTTGCATATTTGGAAAGTTAACTCACTTCATTCCAAATCCCTACAACTCCGATCTAATGTAGGTGGAAAGATCCCTAAAATAATAAAAATTATAATTGATTTTATTAGCGTTGTTTTTAAATTTTTTATCAATCAATGGGTAAATGGATGTGAAACTGATGGTGTTATAACGACCCAAAACTCTAATGCACGAACATGATATTGTGATCTTTCCATTTCGATGAGTTTCTAATTACGACAAAGAGAGAGTCTTTTTCAATTTGTCAAAGTAAATGAAAAAATTCCTAATTTCACCATATATGCCTTTTCATGAAAGAAAATTTTCACTTTCAAATTACCAAAAATTTATTTTTTAAATTCGCCTAACAACTCAAAAAATCATGAAGCTTTCCTTTAACAAAAAATCACTCAAAATTCCCAAAATGCATAAAGAAACCAATCAAATCCTTAAAATGAATTTCTCCAAATTAATGTTATGAATTTAATGTTGTGTAAAGTATAATTTTGAAAACTTCAACACCGAAATAAGAATAAATTTCCCTTTCAAGTTTAGTAAAATAAGAACTTTTCATAAAACATACTTATTCTCAAAAATACCACTTTTCATTAACAAAATGTTGCTTCACAACGGCATTATAAAAAATAAATTTTATAGAGAAGAAATACAAGAGGGAATAAAATCAATAACAACTAATCCTTCTTTTGATAGATCTAAAAAACATCGACAAAGAATTTTCCCAATTCATGAAAACAAGAATTTTTCAAGAAGACTCTTTCACAACACTCAATCAACCGACAGACTTTCGACGATGCCAATAAGTGTAATCAAGCATAAAATCAAAATTTCCTAGACTTGGTGAAAGGAAAACTAATTTTTTTCAAAAAATTCAAGTATGTGCATCGACAAGCGTATGATCTAGTGCGCATGTGCACTTTTTTGATAAGGACTAAGTATGTATGCACCGTGTTGCTAAAGATAAAATTTAAGTGTACCGAGAAAAATTTTAGAAAAATAAAAAGAAAACCAAACAATTCAAAAAATCCAAAACTTTTTGTATCTTGTAGACACTCGCATAAGGCTATAACTAAAGGTTCAAAATTAAAAAACAAGGATATGGTGAATAACGACATGCTTTCCAGCCGATGTCGCTAATTTGTTATGGTGAACTTAACTAAGCTTTTTGCGTACAAAACAAATCTCCCTAGATTCAATGACCGACTCTAGTAACAAACATAGAAAATAGTAGATCTTTCCCTAAGTTCATTCCTATTGAATCATAAACAAGAACCATAAAATATGAGATTCATACCTTTCAAAAAAAATGTCTCGATGGAATATCCTTGCCATGGTTTGATCTATCTCCTCAATTCTTAGAATCAAGCCTTTGTAACATAGTAACAACAAAATATTATAGGCATATGATAGATAAATGACCCAATACAACTCATACTAGTGATCAAAGAAACGGGCCCTAATATCATTATCAATCGAAAATGGAAACAATTACACAATACATCAATTCCATTGAATAATACAAAGGAAAAAAAATATTTTGTATTAATCTCAAGAATGAAGTAGTTACACAACCTTAGCCTTGATGAAGTATGGTTCTTCCAATGGTCTCCAATCTTCTCCTTGATGACAAGCCTTACAGTTCTATTTGATGTAATATTCCCAATTAGCCACTCGCTGGAATATTATAACTGGCTCCATTTTTTGAAATAAGAAGTAGGGAAGACAACAAAACATATCCTGTTATGAAAATGGATTGATTAGGATGACAAAAATAAAGCCACTTTTTTTGAAAGAAGGGCAAAGCAATGAGCTAGATCCTACCACCAAGTCGTTGTTGTCACAAGAGGGAGGGAAAGCTACTAGGGTAGCGCAGCTTTGAAAGTGGGAATCTTCTCAAGGAAGTCACATCACCAATGAGTGGGGTTCGTGGAAAGTCACCAAGGATAAGAAGGAGGAGATAGAAGAAAGAAGTATCTATTATTTATATGGTCTTATGATCGATTACAAGCTTCAACTGCTTATCGGAGTTGCGAAAGAGACTATTTGGTGCAAGGAATTCTCATGCGGAATTCCATCTTTACCTTTGGTCTAGCTGATTGGGAGATCTAAGGAGGAGGTCCCAAGCTACTTTTTCATCATTTTTCTTGAGGATATCCATTCTCGTACTGCTATTACAGTGCTCATTTCCAAGTAATTGCGTCATTTCGTACTCATAGCAACTAGGTGAAACCCTCTTATTTTTGTGCTTGTTTCAGAGGAGGAGGTGTCTATTTCACTGTGAGGTCTATGGAGGAAGGCCTTGGGCCAATTTCTATATTATTTGTCTATTTCAAATTAAATTTAGTATTTTCTAATACATATTTATGGTACATTGTTACTTTTCTGGCAGCTGGCCACATTTTGTGTTGCTATTTTACCGGAAACCCTTGTCGCAGGTGTTCCGATGTGCTTGCAAAAGAGGTAAAACCTATTATTTATGATTCCATGATTAATGAAAGTCGAGATCCGTATGAAACCATATTTTTCTCAGAGATTTCATAATAAAAATTACTCCCTATTTCCGCCCCTCAATGCCTATTTTATCAAGTTGTGGGATTGGGGTGTTTTTAAGCATATATGAGTTGTGATATATGTTTAATGTAGCTAGGATGATTTTCTTCTAATGCCATTCCATATTTAAGCTACATACAACTTATATGAAGAGATCCAAGTCCTTTCTACATTATTATTACACTAGTTTTCCCTTATACAACGTCCCGATTGAGATATTGCGTAAAATTAAAAAGGAATATTAAGGAAGCAGACGGAGTTCCGATCTTGGCTCAACTTGTGGGGGAGATTTATCTTCAAAGATGGAGGAGGAATAAATTTTGAATATCCTACTTCAAACCCCGCAGAACATTATAACAAACCTCAAGGAGATGAGACATGAAGGGGATTCTATAGAGTTTTTCCATGAGGCAAGCACCAAGACCGTAAATGGCATGGGGCATTTAGCCGCATCACAACGCTTTACCATGCCTTCATTTCTAACTCGGGGGAGATAAGGAAGGAACCTTGGGAGAATATTTTGAATAATATGAACTCCAATCTCAAGGGTTCATGAAGCACTTGAGCTTTCAGGAGTTTTGCCGCATCAAGGATGGGAGGAGGATTAATCCTCATCAAAAGGAGGATAACTTGATGCAGGGATCAGCCCTACAACACAAACATTGTAGGGTTCTTATTGCCCACATTTGATGGGACACCTAAGTAATGTACCAAGGCTTGGATGGAGAAGTCAGACACATACTTCCATCTCAACAAGATTTCCTAGATAGAAGCCATCAAGATAGTTGTGTCGCACCCAGAAGGGGAAGTTCAAGAATGGTGTTTTCATGGACTAACCACACTTGGGCATCATCATATCACTTCATACCGAGCTTTCACCAAGAAGCTAGTGGAGACATTTGATCCAAGAGATCCGGAAGCCCACTTTTCCAATCCTAACCAAGCCTGCTATGAGGGAGATCTTGAGGATTATATTTATGAGTATTTGTAACTTTCAAAGAATGGTATCTAACCTCACTATGAGCATGAAGGTGCATGTTTATTAATGGGATGGTCGTAAATCCATTGCAAGGGTTGGTCAAATCCACTAAACCAACCACACTCCTTGAAGTCGTGGGAGAAAGCTAGAGATTCACAACAAATCCGCCAAGGCAAGAACCTTTTGCAGAAGGAGACTTACCCAAGACCAAGGAAGCCAATCCATGTTCTAGATTTGGAGGGAGAATGTGTTGCAGAAGGACACATCATGTCAAGACCTTCTCCAAGAAGGATGTGGCGTTGTACAAACTCCATGGAAGACTTTTCTCCAAGAGGGGGAGCTATCACAGCATTAAGAGGACTCCCAAAGTATCTAACCTTGAGGGTGAGAGGTATTATCATGGGAAAAAGAGTCTTTGTGTTGATAGATAGTGGAGCTACTCATAATTTTATTGATGCACAACCGGTACAAAGGAGAGGAATCCACATGGAGGAGTTTGAGGGATTTTCATTTTTACCCTGTGAGCTATGACCCCGCAATGTGCCAAGTATACCCGCACTAACCATTACCATGGGGACCTACACATTGACACCACTTCTTTGTGGTATACATTCCGCACACCAATTTCATATTGGGAGTCCAAAGGTTAATCACCTGGGAGAGTTACCACTAACTCGGGAGAATCCCTGGAGATGGAATGGACAGAGGAAGGATGCATGCGCAACAAAAGATCAAGGGTATAAACACGTACCTCGAAAGTTGTTTCCTCAAAGACACAGATGGAAGCATATATGCATAGAGGGGGTTGTTGAATGGGAAGTGAGCCGCATATATCGAGGTGAAGGGAAAGGATTCACCGTTGCATCCAGAGATGTTCACTTCTCTTGGACCGATATTCTACGTATTTGGAGATATCCCACCAAGGAGACCCCGACCGAGGGCTTGAACACACCATTGAGTTGGAACAAGGATCCAAGCAAGAATCACCACTCTTATAGGCACCCCAAGGCTTATAGGGATGAGATCGAGAGGGCTATCCAAGAGCGTCGTCTCTAGGACACATCCGGCCTAGTACTAGTCATTTTGCTTCCTCGGTGGTTTTGGTAAAGAAGAAAGATGGCACATTGAGGATGTGCATTGATTATAGGGCCTCGAACAAGAAGAATATGAAGAATAGGCACTTATAGCCAGGATAAATGAACTCATGGATGAGTTGAGGGATCAAATATTTTCTTCCAAGATTGATTTGAGATCTGGGTATCATCAAATCAAGTGCAGGAGAAAGAGCATCCCCAAGACAACATTCAGATGTCACTATGGGTATTTTGTGCTCGGTAATGCCTTTTGGATTGACCAATGCTCCATAAACTTTCCAATCTTGCATGAAACACATCCATGGTCATTTGAGAAATTTTTTATCGGGTCTTCGATGATATTCTTATCTACGCCCACACTGGAGGAGCACTTGCAGATATTGAGACAATTTTACATATCCTCAACGAGCACTTATGCCAAGCTCTCCAAATTTGAATTTGGCCTTACATATATGTTGTATTTGGGCACATCATAGGAGTGGATGGAGTGAGGGTAATATGAGGAGAAGATCCGTGCTATCAGAGATTGGGCTCGAACCCAAGAATGTTACAGAACTCGCAGGGTTTGTGGGCATATGCACCTTGTTACCGAATTTTGTGAAAGTGATTTTTCAAAACTAGCAAGACCACTCACAAACTTGACAAAGAAGGAGCTTTCCATTGGACACCCACAAGACAGAGGGATTTTGATAAGCTCAAAGAGGTAATGAGTAGTTATCTCGATTTGGTTTTGCTTTGACTTTTTCTCAACCTTTTGTTCTAGAATATGACACTGTGAAGGTATTGGGGCAAATATGCAAGGTGGGCACCTTATAGCCTTTGAGAGCGGTGATCGCTTCTCCCTCATGAGAGATTATACCCTCATCTATGATAAAGAAATTTTGGCTATCATGCTCGCATTAGCCAAATTATAGCAATACTTGGTGGGGAATAAATACAAGGTGAAGACCTAATTACAATGGGCCTTAGACTGTGCTTGAACAAGAGAAAACTCAGGAGAGACAATGTATGGTGAGAAAAATTCAAGCTTATGATTTTTACATAGAGTATGTCAAGGGAAAGAAAGAAATGCAGTAACCGATGCAACATTCAGAGGCCTACAACGTTGTCTTGAGGGGCTGTGGACGAGATTGGAAAGCTCAACTTTTAGTTGAGTATTCCAAAGATGGATTTGCATGTGAGATACTTGATGGGGTGGTATCGGATGAGAGGTTTAGAGTGATGGATGAGGCCATTCATTAATGGACCGATCTTCTTGGCTAATAATTCCAAGCTCAAGGAGAAGAACTTATTGGCATCACATGATTCTCACTTGCCGGCATCAAGGTTTCACAAAGACTCCTCCCGCGAGCGCCATTTCAAAGAGATATTCTCATGGAAGGGTCTCAAAGAGGATGTGCTCCGACATGTTAGAGAGTGCACCATTTGTCAACAACAAGGAGAACACACCCACCCCGATTGGTTATTACAACCACTACCTATTCCGAATGGGCGAAAAGTATTCCCATGTACCCCATCGCCGACTTACCGACAATACAGTAAGGATTGTATCTTTGTAGTTGTTGATATAATAACAAAGTACTCTCATTTCTTTGCCATTTCTACACATTATACTACTTCATGTAGCCGAGTTTTCTTCAAAGATGTATTTAGACTCCATGGTCTCCCAAGGACCATAAGGAGCGACCTGGAAAGCCGCTTCATGTGGTGGATTTGGAAATAACTTTTCCGTTGGTGGGGGATTGATTTGACTCCAAGCACTAGTTATCACCCCCAAACCGATGTATAGACCGAGATAGTGAATAAGTGGCCGGAAGGCTACTTGAGGAACTATGCAAACAGTATGCCAGAGCTTGGATATGTTGGAGCCCCACTTGGGAGAGTATTGTTACAATACTACTCACCACATCTATATTGGCATGACTCCATTCTGGGCCTTATATGGGTATGAGGCACTTTCATTTGTTGATGTTATGTTTGGGGCAAGTAAAGCTCCAAGGGAAAAGGAATGGATTCAGGAGAACCAGGACATACTCAGGGCACTCAAAGACAACATTGCCACTGCCCAGAACCATCAGAAGATGTATGCAGACCATGGTCAGATAGAAAGACAGTTTGAGGTGGGATATCTTGTCTATCTGCGTCTTCATATTTAAAAACAGTCCACACTCAAGGAGAAGGGAGATGAGAAGCTCAAACCATGTTTCTATGGGCCATATAGGGTGTTCAAATGTATCGTTAAGGTAGCATATGAGTTGGAGCTTCCTAAGGGGAGCAAGATCCATAATATCTTCCATGTATCTTGCCTCAAGAAGGCCATTGGGAGGAATGTAGTTGCCAACATGGATATCCCCCCTATTGATGATGAGGGCCACCTAATCTTGCAGCCAGAAGTAATCTTAGACACAAGGGAGAGGTAGCTGAGAAACAGAGTCATCAAGGAATATCTGATTCGATGGAGGAATCTACCAGATGAGGATGCCACTTGGGAGGGAGAGAAGATCTTGAAGCATCCTTCTTTACTATTGCTTATGGGCAAGCAACTTTTGAGTGGGGAGGACTGTAATATTCCCAATTAGCCACTGCTACTTGGAATATTATAACTACTCCACTTTTGAAATAACAAGTAGGGAAGACAATAAAACATATCCCAGTGTAAAAAGGGATTGGATTAGGAGGACAAAATAAAGCTAATTTTGTGTTAAAGAAGGGAAAAGCAATGGGCTAGATCTATTTGACCAAGTCAACAACACTGTCACAAGAGGAGGGAAAGCTACTAGGGCAGCACAACTTTCAAAGGGGAATCTTCTCAAGGAAGTCACATCACCAATGAGTGGGGTCCGGGGTGGGAAAGCTCACCAAGGATAAGAAGGAGGAGATAGCATAAAATAAGGCATTCATTATTCATCTTTGTTTTGGTCTTATTACTGATTGCAAGCTTCAGCTATTTAGCCGAAGTTGCAGCACTGTTTAGTGCAAGGAATTCTCATGCGGGAATTCCATCTTTACCTTTGGTCTAGCTGATTGGGAGATCCAAGGAGGAGGTCCTAAGCTTAATTTTCATAATTTTTCTTGAGGACATCCATTCTACATCACATACAATGAAATCACTTCTAGTAATTGCGTCATTTCTACAGTAGCAGCAGCATCTGGGTGAAACCCTCTTATTTTGTGCGTGTTTTAGATGAGGAGGTGTCTATTTCACTCTGGGAGGTCTATTGAGGAAGGCCTTGGGCCAATTTCTATATTATTTGTCTATTTAATATTACATTTAGTATTTTATAATACAGAGTTGCTGGGTATAATGTTATTTTATACAGTGCCACATTTTGTGTTGCTATTTTGCCAGAAACCCTTGTCGGGGTGTTCCGATGTGCTTGTAAAAGAGGTCAAACCTCTTATTTCTAATTCCATGATTAATGAAAGCTCCAGATCCGTATGAAACCATTTTTTTCTGTATATGTCATAATAAAAATTACGCTATTGCAGTCTTCAACAGTTCTTTTTTATGAAGTTGTGGGATTGGGGTGTTTTTAAGCATATATGAGTTGGGGAGATCTGTTTAATGTATCTAGGATGATTTTTTTCTGATTCCATTCCACATTTAAGCTACATACAACTTATGTAAGAGGATCCAAGTCCTGTTATGCATTTTTATTGCATTTTTTTACTTATACAACGTCCTCATTGGAGATATTACAAAAATTCCTGAAAAGGAATATTACCGTGGTATCAGAGCTATGCTCTTGGCTCAGCTTGTGGGGGAGATTTATCTTCAGCATGGAGGAGGAATAAATTTTTAATATTCTACTTCAAACCCTGCAGAACATTGCAAGGGATCTCAAGGAGGTGAGACATGAAGGGGATTCTATAGAGTTTTGCCATGAGGCAAGCACCAGCATTGCAAATGGCATGGGGAATTCAGTTGCATCACAACGCTTTACCATGCCTTCATTTATAACTGGGGGAGATAAGGAAGGAACCCTGGGAGAATATTTTCAAGAATATGAACTCCAATCTAAAGGGTTCAAGGAGCACTTGAGCTTTCAGGAGTTTTGCCAGATCAAGGATGGGAGGAGGATTAATCCTCATCAAAAGGAGGAGAACTTGATGCAGGGATCAGCCCTACAGCTCAGTATTTTAGGGATCTTCTTGCCCACATTTTATGGGACACCTAAGTGCATAGCCAAGGCTTGGGTGGAGAAGCTGGACACATACTTCCAGCTCAACAAGATTTCTGAGATAGAAGCCATCAAGATAGTTGTGCTGCACCTAGAAGGGGAGGTTCAAGAATGGTGGTTTAATGGAATAGCCACAATTGGGCATCATCATATCACTTCATACTCTGCTTTCACCAAGAATATAGTGGAGAGATTTGATCCAAGAGATCCAGAAGCCCACTTTTCCAACTTAACCAAGCTCAAGCAGGAGGGAGATCTTGAGGATTATATTTCTGAGTATTTGCAACTTTCAGTAATGGTATCTAACCTCACTATGAGCAGGAAGTTATGCATGTTTATTAATGGGATGGTTGAACCATTGCAAGGGTTGGTCAAATCCACTAAACCAGCCACACTCCTTTAAGCTGTGGAGAAAGCTAGAGATCTACAACACATCTTGCCCAGGGCAAGAACCTTTTTGTAGAAGGAGACTTACTCAAGACCAAGGAAGCCAATCCATGTTCGGGATTTGGAGGGAGAATGTGTTGTAGGAAGGACACATCATGTCAAGACCTTCTCCAAGAAGGATGCTGGCGCTGTACAACCCATGGAAGACTTTGCTCCAAGAGGGGGAGCTATTGCAACGTTAAGAGGACTCCCAAATTATCTAACCTTGAGGGTGAGAGGTACTATCATGGGGCAAAGATTATTTGTGTTGATAGATAGTGGAGCTACTCATAATTTTATTGATGCATAGCTGGTACAAAGGAGAGGAATCCACATGGAGGAGTTTGAGGGATTTTCAGTTTTGGTCCCAGGAGCTATGACCCTGCAATGTGCCAAGTATGTTCCGGCACTAACCATTACCATGGGGACCTACACATTGACAAGCCACTTCTTTGTGGTAGACATTCCAGACACCAATGTCATATTGGGAGTCCAGTGGTTAATCACTCTTGGGAGAGTTACCACTAATTGGAGAACCTTGGAGATGGAATGGACAGGAGGGAAGGATGGCCAGCAACAAAAGATCAAGGGTAAAAACATGTACCCCCCTTAGGTTGTTTCAACACACAGGATGGAAGCAGATCTGCGTAGAGGGGATGTTGAATGGGAAGTGGAGCTGCATATATCAGAGGTGAAGGGCAAGGATTCACCGGTGCATCCAGATGTTCAGTCTCTCTTAGACCGGTATTCTGCAGTATTTGGAGATATCCCACCAGGGAGACCTCCTGACCAAGGGTTTGAAAACACCATTGAGTTGGAACAAGTGATCCAAGTAGTAATCACCACTCCTTATAGGCACCCCAAGGCTTATATGGATGAGAATGAGAGGGCTATCCAAGAGCTTCTGGCTCTAGGACACATCCGGCCTAGTACTATTCCTTTTGCTTCCTCGGTGGTTTTGGTAAAGAAGAAATATGGCACATTGAGGATGTGCATTGATTATAGGGCCTTGAACAAGAATACTATGAAGAATAGGTACCCTATACCCAGGATCGATGAACTCATGAATGAGTTGAGGGGATATAAATACTTCTCCAAGATTGATTTGAGATCTAGGTATCATCAAATCAAGGTGAGGGAGCAAGATATCCCCAAGATAGCATTCAGATGTCACTATGGGTATTTTGAGTTTCTGGTAATGCCTTTTGGATTGACCAATGCTCCAGCAACTTTCCAATCTTGCATGAACCACATCCGTGGTCATTTGATAAATTTTATATTGGTCTTCTTTGATGATATTATTATCTACAGCCGCACTTGGGAGGAGCACTTACAGCATATTGAGAAAATTTTACATATCCTCAAGGAGCAGAAATTCTATGCCAAGCTCTCCAAATGTGAATTTGGCCTCACAGAGATGTTTTATTTGGGGAACATCATAGGAGTGGATGGAGTGAGGGTACATGAGGAGAATATCCAGGCTATCAGAGATTGGCCTGAACCCAGGAATGTTACAGAACTCAAAGGGTTTGTGGGCATATGCACTTATTACCGGAAGTTTGTGAAAGGATTTTCAAAACTAGCAGCACCACTCACAGACTTGAAAAAGAAGGGAGCTTTCCATTGGACAACTACAACGCAGAGGGCTTTTGATAAGCTTAAAGAGGTAATGAGTAGTTATCCTGATTTGGGTTTGCCTAAATTTTCTCAACCTTTTGTTCTAGAATGTGATGCATCAGGTGAAGGTATTGGGGTAGTATTGATGCAAGGTGGGCACCTTATAGCCTTTGAGAGCAGGAATTTTCTCCCTCATGAGAGGTTATACCCCATCTATGATAAATAAATGTTGGCTATCATGCATGCATTAGCCAAATTCTAGCAATACTTGGTGGGGAATAAGTACAAGGTGAAGACTGACCAAACAGTCTTAGATTCTTGCTTGAACAGAGACAACTCCAGGAGAGACAACAGAAGTGGGTGAGAAAAATTCAAGCTTATGATTTTTACATAGAGTATGTCAAGGGAAAGAGCAATGTAGTAACTAATGCAATATCCAGGAGGCCTACAACGTTGTCTTTGAGGGGCATGGATGCAGATTGGAAAACTCAAATTTTAGTTGAGTATTCCAAAGATGACTTTGCATGTGAGATACTTGATGGGGTGGTATCGGATGAGAGGTTTAGAGTGATGGATGAGGTCATCTATTACCGGGACTGGATCTTCTTGGCTAAGATTTCCAATCTCAAGGAGAAGAACTTATTGGCATCACATGATTCCCCACTTGCCGGGCATCAAGGTTTCACAAAGACTTACATAGCTATCAGAGAGAGATTCTCATGGAAGGGTCTCAAAGAGGATGTGCTCCGACATGTCAGAGAGTGCACCATTTTTCAATAGAACAAGGGAGAACACACCCACCCTGTTGGGTTATTGCAGCCACCACCTATTCCGGATGGGAAGTGGGAAAGTATCTCTATGGATGTCATCACCGGCTTACCGACAATACAGGGTAAGGATTGTATCTTTGTAGTTGTTGATAGACTAAAAAAGTACTCTCATTTCTTTGCCATTTCTGCACATTATACTACTTCACAGGTAGCTCAGCTCTTCTTTAGAGATGTCTTTAGACTCCATGGTCTCCCAAGGACCATAGTGAGTGATCGGGACAACTGCTTCATGGGTGGATTTTGGCAAGAACTTTTCCTGTTGGTGGGGATTTATTTGACTCCAAGCACTAGTTATCACCCCCAAACCGATGTACAAACCGAGATAGTGAACAAGTGGCTGGAAGGCTACTTGAGGAACTATGCAACAGGGCAGCAGAGAGCTTGGCTACGTTGGCTTCACTTGGGAGAGTATTGTTACAACACTACTCACCACATCTCTATTGGCATGACTCCATTCTGGGCCTTATATGGGTATGAGGCACTTTCATTTGCTGATTTTATGTTTGGGGCAAGTAAAGCTCCAAGGGAAAATGAATGGATTCAGGAGAACCAAGACATACTCAGGGCACTCAAAGACAACATTGCCACAGCCCAGAACCAGCAGAAGATGTATGCAGACCATGGTCAGTTAGAAAGACAGTTTGAGGTGGGAGATCTTGTCTATCTGCGTCTTCAGCTTTAAAAATAGTCCACACTCAAGGAGAAGGGAGCTGAGAAGAGCAAACCACGTTTCTATGGGCCATATAGGGTGTTCAAATGTATCGGTAAGGTAGCATATGAGTTGGAGCTTCCTAAGGGGAGCAAGATCCACAATATCTTCCATGTCTCTTACCTCAAGAAGGCCATTGGGAGGAATGTAGTTGCCAACATGGATCTCCCCCCTATTGATGATGAGGGCCGCTTAATATTGCAGGCAGAAGTAATCTTAGACACAAGGGAGAGGTAGCTGAGAAACAGAGTCATCAAGGAATATCTGATTCGATGGATGAATATACCAGATGAGGATGCCACTTGGGAGGGAGAGAATATCTTGAAGCATCCTTCTTTAATGTTGCTTGTGGGCAAGAAAATTTTGAGTGGGGAGGACTGTAATATTCCCAATTAGCCACTGCTACTTGGAATATTATAACTGCTCCACTTTTGAAATAACAAGTAGGGAAGACAATAAAACATATCCCAGTGTGAAAAGGGATTGGATTAGGAGGACAAAATAAAGCTACTTTGGTGTGAAAGAAGGGCAAAGCAATGAGCTAGATCTAGTTGACCAAGTCAACAACACTGTCACAAGAGGAGGGAAAGCTACTAGGGCAGCATAGTTTTGAAAGGGGAATCTTCTCAAGGAAGTCACATCACCAATGAGTGGGGTCCGAGGTGCGAAATCTCACCAAGGATAAGAAAGAGGAGATAGTAGCAAAGAAGGCATTCATTAATCATATTTTTTTTGGTCTTATGACTAATTGCAAGCTTCAGCTATTTAGCCGAAGTTGCAACACTGTTTAGTGCAAGGAATTCTCATGCGGGAATTCCATCTTTACCTTTGGTCTAGCTGATTGGGAGATCTAAGGAGGAGTTCCTGAGCTTAATTTTCATCATTTTTATTGAGGATATCCATTCTGCATCACATACAGTGCAATTACTTCCAGTAACTGCGTCATTTCTGCAGTAGCAGCAGCAGCTGGGTGAAACCCTCTTATTTTGTGCTTGTTTTAGAGGAGGAGGTGTCTATTTCACTCCGGGAGGTCTATTGAGGAAGGCCTTGGGCCAATTTCTATATTATTTGTCTATTTCATATTACATTTAGTATTTTATATTACATAGTTGCTGGGTACAACGTTATTTTCTACAGTGTTACATTTTGTGTTGCTATTTTGCCGGAAACCCTTGCCGGGGTGTTCTGATGTGCTTGTAAAAGAGGTCAAACCTCTTATTTCTGATTCCATGATTAATGAAAGCTCTAGATCTGTATGAAACCATTTTTTTCTATATATTTCATAATAAAAATTACGCTATTGCAGTCTTCAACAGTTCTATTTTATGAAGTTGTGGGATTGGGGTGTTTTTAAGCATATATGAGCTGGGGAGATCTGTTTAATGTATCTAGGATGATTTTTTCTAATGCAATTCCATATTTAAGCTAAATAAAACTTATATAAGAGGGTCCAAGTCCTGTTCTATGTTTTTATTGCATGTTTTTACTTATACCGCATCCTCATTGGAGATATTGCAGAAATTCCTGAAAAGGAATATTACAGTGGTATCAGAGCTATGCTCTTGGCTCAGCTTGTGGGGGAGATTTATCTTCAGCATGGAGGAGGAAGAAATTTTGAATATCCTACTTCAAACCTTACAGAACATTGCAAGGGACCTCAAGGAGATGAGACATGAAGGGGATTCTATAGAGTTTTGCCATGAGGAAAGCACCAGCACTGCAAATGGCATGGGGCATTCAGCTACATCACAACGCTTTACCATGCCTTCATTTCTAACTGGGGGAGATAAGGAAGGAACCTTGGGAGAATATTTTGAAGAATATGAACTCCAATCTCAAGGGTTCAAGGAGCACTTGAGCTTTTAGGAGTTTTTCCAGATCAAGGATGGGAGGAGGATTAATCCTCATCAAAAGGAGGAGAACTTGATGCATGGATCAGCCCTACAGCACAGTATTGTAGGGTTCTTCTTGCCCACATTTGATGGGACACCTAAGTGCATAGCCAAGGCTTGGGTGGAGAAGCTGGACACATACTTCCAGCTCAACAAGATTTCTGAGATAGAAGCCATCAAGATAGCTGCGCTGCACCTAGAAGGGGAAGTTCAAGAATGGTGGTTTCATGGACTAAACAAATCTTGCCTAGGGCAAGAACCTTTTTGCAGAAGGAGACTTACCCAAGACCAAGGAAGCCAATCCATGTTTGGGATTTGGAGGGAGAATGTATTGTAGGAAGGACACATCATGTCAAGACCTTCTCCAAGAAGGATGCTGGCGCTGTACAACCCATGGAAGACTTTGCTGCAAGAGGGGGAGCTATTGCAGCGTTAAGAGGACTCCAAAATTATCTAACCTTGAGGGTGAGAGGTACTATCATGGGGCAAAGAGTCTTTGTGTTGATAGATAGTGGAGCTACTCATAATTTTATTGATGCACAGCTGGTACAAAGGAGACGAATCCACATGGAGGAGTTTGAGGGATTTTCAGTTTTGGTCCCAGGAGCTATGACCCTGCAATGTGCCAAGTATGTTCCGGCACTAACCATTACCATGGGGACCTACACATTGACAGACCACTTCTTTGTGGTAGACATTCTAGACACCAATGTCATATTGGGAGTCCAGTGGTTAATCACTCTTGGGAGAGTTACCACTAACTGGAGAACCTTGGAGATGGAATGGACAGGAGGGAAGGATGGCTAGCAACAAAAGATCAAGGGTATAAACACGTACCCCCCTCAGGTTGTTTCAGCACACAGGATGGAAGCAGATCTGCGTAGAGGGGATGTTGAATGGGAAGTGGAGTTGCATATATCATAGGTGAAGGGCAAGGATTCACCAGTGCATCCAGATGTTCAGTCTCTCTTGTACCGGTATTCTACAGTATTTGGAGATATCCCACCAGAGAGACCTCCTAACCGAGGGTTTGAACACACCATTGAGTTGGAACAAGGGATCCAAACAGTAATCACCGCTCCTTATAGGCACCCCAAGGCTTATATGGATGAGATTGAGAGGGCTATCCAAGAGCTGCTGGATCTAGGACAGATCCGGCCTAGTACTAGTCCTTTTTCTTCCTCGGTGGTTTTGGTAAAGAAGAAAGATGGCACATTGAGGATGTGCATTGATTATAGGGCCTTGAACAAGAATACTATGAAGAATAGGTACCCTATACCCAGGATTGATGAACTCATGGATGAGTTGAGGGGATCTAAATACTTCTCAAAGATTGATTTGAGATCTGGGTATCATCAAATCAAGGTGAGGGAGCAAGATATCCCCAAGACAACGCTCAAATGTCACTATGGGTATTTTGAGTTTCTGGTAACTCCTTTTGGATTGACCAATGCTCCAACAAATTTCCAATCTTGCATGAACCACATCCGTGGTCATTTGAGAAATTTTTTATTGGTCTTCTTTGATGATATTCTTATCTACAGCCGCACCTGGGAGTAGCACTTGCAGCATATTGAGACAATTTTACATATCCTCAACGAGCAGCAATTCTATGCCAAGCTCTCCAAATGTGAATTTGGCCTCACAAAGATGTTGTATTTGGGGCACATCATAGGAGTGGATGGAGTGAGGGTACATAAGGAGAATATTCAGGCTATCAGAGATTGGCCTGAACCCAGGAATGTTACAGAACTCAGAGGGTTTGTGGGCATATGCACTTATTATCGGAAGTTTGTGAAAGGATTTTCAAAACTAGCAGCACCACTCACAGACTTGACAAGGAAGGGAGCTTTCCATTGGACACCTACAGCGCAGAGGGCTTTTGATAAGCTCAAAGAGGTAATGAGTAGTTATCTTGATTTGGTTTTTCCTGACTTTTCTCAACCTTTTGTTCTAGAATGTGATGCATTAGGTGAAGGTATTGGGGCAGTCTTGATGCAAGGTGGGCACCTTATAGCCTTTGAGAGTAGGAAGCTTCTCCCTCATGAGAGGTTATACCCCATCTATGATAAAGAAGTGTTGGCTATCATGCATGCATTAGCCAAATTCTAGAAATACTTGGTGGGGAATAAGTACAAGGTGAAGACTGACCATAATAGTCTTAGATTCTTGCTTGAACAGAGACAACTCCAAGAGAGACAACAGAAGTGGGTGAGAAAAATTTTGATACTGCAACAAGATGATGAGCTTAGTGGAAAGAAGTCGCCTTCACTAAGTGGGCCCGCAGGCTATTTTTGGCGCAAGTCTATTTTTAGACATGTCGATCATATTATATGAGTTGTAGGATGCTATTTGTGGATGGTTGGTCAAGTCGAAAAAAATAGATGGACTTCTATCTTTAGACATATTGGGCGGAATCTATTTTTAGATTGCCAGTCTAAAAATAGATATGTCGAATATTATTAGCTCTTAATAATATTTGGACTATAAACATTATCTTATTCTCTTGGAGCACTTCAGTTAAGTGCACATATGTGGCACAGGAGCTGACAAAAGGAATTACACTATTCCTGAGGGTTAAGTGGAGCTATTGTATGGATACTTCAGTTAGAACTCAAGTGACAGAGTTTGGTGGAGTTATTGAGGTAGTTGATGGAGTTGTGTTCAGTTTAACTGAGTTAAACATAGTTGAGCTAGTTGTATCTAGTATAACTGATTAATACACTAGTGAGAGTGGTGTGAATTAATTATTAATTAATTCACTAACTGTTAACTCATTAATCAACTAAAGAATACATCAGTTAACTACAGTGCATGGACAGTTTTAGCGGAGACCAGTGAAGAGGTAGGTGAAAGAGCAGTGTGACTATCAGTTGTGACTATACTGTTGCATGATTTTCAACAACCAGTGATTGGAGATGCCAATGAGGATTGTGTGCGCAAGGCTGGACCAATTCAAGTTCATTCAGAGCCATTCTTCAGCAGTGATTGCGCAGTATAGGCGGGCTATCAGGTGGCAGAGGTTGGAACATGTGATTTGCTAGATCGGGCTTGATTAGTGTGTAGCAATTGGAGATTATACTGAGAGCTTGTGAGGAGCTTTGTATAATGATTGTTACATCATCTCTATGACATATAACATACAGATAGTTGGGATTTTTCAGCTTTAAGCTTTCCCATAAAATATTGTGTTCATATGTGTGATTGTTTATGGTTTTAATGTGCGCATGCGATTGTTTTTTTATTTCCGCAATTAATGATCAATGGTAGAAGAGATTATGTATTGTGAACGAAGTTAAAATAGTGTGTGATCAGGAGAATATTGGTGTATAACATATCAGTTATCAAATTTCTACATGGTATCAGAGCGATATTGATCATTGGAGAAATTGCAAAACATTGAAGCGGTTGAGTTTTGAGCTGGTGGAATTCGAATTTGCAGTAGTGTTTTCTTGGTGTCGAAGTTGAGATGTCTTTCAATGGATTGCAATTGGAGTATGCCCTTGAGGGCAGCTCGAATTATATTGCATGGAAGGACAGGATGGAGGCGGTGCTGGATGACAATGGGTTGAAGGATTTCATAGATGCAGAAATTCCAAAACCTACTTCTAGTGATGCTGCCGTACTTGACGCATGGCAAAAGAAGACAACAAAGTGTCGAAGGATTCTATTGGAAGGTGTGAAGGATCACATAGTGTCCAACCTTCATGGTAAGGCTTCTCCATTCTTGATGTGGAAAGCTTTGACAGATTTATTTCAAAGCAAGAGCGACCAGAGGAAGTTGGCGCTCAAGGATAAACTCGGGAACATAAAAATGGAGAAAGGCGACAGTATGCCCAAGTACCTCACGAAGTTCATCCAATGCAGGGATGAGATGGGAAGTGTGGGGGTTACTGTTGATGACGAGGACTTGGTGAGCTTGGCTCTCCTTGGGCTTCCGAAGAGTTGGCATTCTGGCAAGGACTGCAATCGATGGTCGGAGAAATTGCCGGGGATGGGAGCGACTTTGGTCGGATCTTGTGCAGAGAGATAAGAGAGAGCGAAGTACCGGGGACGGATCTTAAGAAAAGAACTCGAGATGAAGAAAATTTCGATTTGGCTGCCAAAGCAAGGAAGGGGAAGAGCAAAAAGAATGCTTCTCAATCCGGTGCGAAAGGCAAGAAGTAGGAAATGTCCAAGGTGAAGTGCTTTCACTGTCACCAACACAAAAATTACGCCACTAATTGTCCACAGAAGAAGAAAAATAAGCGAGGTTGCTAGATCTGTAGTGGGGAAGAGCCCAGCCTCACGGTTTGAGTTTGGATTTTCGTTGATCGCATGCTTGGTCTCAAGTGTGATGGGTTCGGTGTGGTTTCTTGGCCGGTGGTGCATCTTTTCACATGACAAGAGACAAATATTTGTTTGCGAGTACGGATGAGAAAGATCTTGGAGTGCACATCGAGATGGGCGATGATGGTAGATACAGTGCGACCAGTATCGGTACCATTTCCTTTGAGAGGGAGTCTGGTAAACCCTTCGTATTGAAGGAAGTGATGCATGTTCTAGGATTGAAGAAGAATCTTATCTCTATGGTGATGTTGGAAGACAAGGGATATGATGTTGTCTTCAGCAAAGGAAAGGCTTTCCTGCGCAGTAAGACAACTGGAGAAACCCGGAAGATAGGGGTTCGAGTTAAGAACCTGTATCAATTGCAACTAGATGGCTGCACAGTAATGGCATGCAAGGCAGAAGGAGTGGTGAGCCGGGATGATGGCGAGATATGGCACCGGAGATTGGGCTACCTTCACCATGGAGCTTTGAAGATACTGCAGCAGATTTCTACTGGGCTTCCTAATGGTACTCTTGCACAATCAGATCAGTGCAAGGGATGTACCTTGGGAAAAATTTTGAAAGCCACCTTTCACGAGAAGGATAGTCGTGCCACGACGATCCTTGAGATAATTCACACAGATGTGTGTGGACCTTTCTCAATAGCTTCGACAGCAAAGCACAGGTACTATGTGATATTTGTTGATGATTATTCTCAGAAGTGCTGGATCTTCTTCATGCAGAAGAAGAGCGATACATACTCAAAGTTCTGTGAGTTCAAGGCGCTGGTTGAGAAGGAATCGGGGAAGCATGTGAAGGCTCTTAGGAGCAAAAATGGTGGTGAATTCATCTCTGGCAAATTCAAGGACTTTTGCAGCGTAGAAGGAATTCGAAGAGAGCTCATAGCACCTCATAACCCACAGCAGAACGGGGTTGCTGAGCGGAAGAACAGAACAATCGTGGGTGCTGCACGGGCGATGTTGCATGATCAGGGCCTACCCATTCACTTGTGGGTTGAGGCATGCAATACTGCAGTATATGTGCAGAACCATTGTCCTCACAGGATACTTGGCATGAGTACACCCGAGGAGGCGTTTTCTAGTAAGAGGCCTGATATTTCCCATTTGATGATTTTTGGTTCGCCTGTTTACATTCATGTGACGAAGGATGCCAAGAAGACGCTGGAGCCGACTGCAGAGGTTGGGATATTTTTCGGGTACACTGATACGCCCCACAACTATCGTGTGTATTTTCCAGATAGTCGGAAGACTGTTGTGCGACGAGATATCAAATTTCATGAGGAGAAAGCCATGAAGTTGTCGCTTCAGAGGGAGCTACACTTGAATGCAGATGAGCAGCTACTAGTTCCTAAAGATGAGCCTCAGGATGTGGATCAGCCACAAGAGGAGTTTCATGGAGTGGAAGAAACCACTCATGCAGCACTAAACATCAGAGGGCGAAAGCGCACTACAGAATCTGAGCGACTGAATCTTGATGCAACGCAAAATGTAGGAGCACCTACATCACAGCGCAGATAGAGACAATCACCTGACCAATTTACTGGATACATGGCTCTGATGAGAAAGTGTATCATGACAGAACCATCCTCTTTCGAGGAAGATGTGGAGGACCCTTCATGGGTAGATGCCATGGTGGAAGAGTATGATTCGATTGTCTGAAACGGTGCATGGGAGATTGTCTCAAGGCCAGAAGGGAAATCAATGGTGGGTTCAGATGGATCTACAAAGTGAAGCTGCTTGGTGACGAGTGTGGAGAAGTACAAGGCAAGATTTTTTGCGGGGCTTCTCACGGATTGAGGATCGATTATGAGGAAACCTTTGCACATTTGCAAAGGTACTCTTCCATACGGACGATTCTTGATCTCTCGGGCGCAAATGGGGTGGCACATTCATCAAATGGATGTGAATACGCATTCCTCAACAGAGTCATTGAGGAGGAGGTGTACATAGAGCAGCCCGAAGGTTTCAAGATCTTCAGCAGCGAGTCGCATGTGTGCAGGCTCAAGAGAGCATTGTATGGGTTGAAACAAGCACCTCGTTCTTGGTACACACGGATATACAGTTATTTCACTAGACTTGGATTCTCCAAAAGTGAGGCGGATCCTAACCTATACCAGATTGTGGTGGAGGGTAAGTTGCTGATCATTGTACTTTATGTAGATGATTTGATTTTGACGGGTGATGAACTGTTGATACACTCATGCAAGGCTGATCTTGCAAAGGATTTTGAGATGAAGGACTTGGGCCTCCTTCATTATTTCCTGGGATTGGAAATTTGGCAGTGCAGTGATGGACTGTTTGTTTCTCAGGGTAAGTATGCCTGGGAAATACTGGAGAAGTTCAAAATGCATGGTTGCAAACCTGTTGATACTCCTCTTCCTGGAGGTTGGAGGAAGGAGGATGCTACTTCAACGGAGGTAGTGGATGCCACTGTTTATCAAGAGTTGGTGGGGTCGCTTATGTATCTGGTCAATACACGACCTGATATATGCTATGATGTTAACCAACTTTCGCAAGCTATGGTTAAGCCTACCAAGCTCTTCTGGAAGGCAGGCAAGCATGTATTGAGATATCTCAGAGGCACATCGGGATATCGATTATGGTATAAACAGTCAAATGAGGTGATGATGCGTGGCTTCACGGATGCAGATTGGGCAGGGAGCCCAATGGATAGAAAGAGCACATCTGGAGGGATTTTCGGTATCGAGTCGATAGTAGTTTCTTGGTACAACAGGAAGCAGAGATCCATGGCACTTATTTTAGCAGAGGCCAAGTATATGGTAGCGAGTTTGGTTGCATGCGAGGCTATATGGATGAGGAAGATCCTGGTCAGGTTGTTCGGCTCACACTTAGATCCTACTATGATATATTGTGATAATCAGAGTTGCATCAAACTCTCTTTTAATCCAGTAATTCATGATAGATCTAAACACATTGACATATGGTATCATCATATCAGAGATTGTTTGCAGCGGAAGATCATGTTACTTTCATACATTCCCACAGAGGATCAGGATGTTGATATCTTGACGAAGGCGCTCACCAGGAGAGAATTCGAATACCACAGGGGCAGGATAGGGGTGGCAGATAATCCTTATCTTGTTGAGAGGGAGTGTTGAGACTGCAACAAGATGATGAGCTTAGTGGAAAGAAGTCACCTTCACTAAGTGGGCACACAGGCTATTTTTGGCGCAAGTCTCTTTTTAGACTATGTATATCTTTATACATGTCGATCATATTCTATGAGTTGCAGGACGCTATTTGTGGATGGTTGGTCAAGTCGGAAAAAATAGATGGACTTCTAGTTTTAGACATATTAGGCGGAATCTATTTTTAGATTGCCAGTTTAAAAATAGATATGTCGAATATTATTAGCTCTTAATAATATTTGGACTATAAACATTATCTTATTCTATTGGAGCACTTCAGTTAAGTGCACAGGAGCTGACAGAAGGAATTACGCTATTCCTTAGGGTTAAGTGGAGCTATTGCATGGATACTTCAGTTAGAACTCATGTGATAGAGTTTGGTGGAGTTATTGAGGTAGTTGATGGAGTTATGTTCAGTTTAACTGAGTTAAACATAGTTGAGCTAGTTGTATCTAGTCCTGGCAGTTGATACACTAGTGAGAGTGGTGTGAATTAATTATTAATTAATTCACTAATTATTAACTCATTAATCAAATAAATAATACATCATTTAACTACAATGCATGGATAGTTTTAGGTGGATTCCGGTGAAGAGGTAGGTGAAAGAAGCCGGTGTTGACTATCAGTTGTGACTATATTGTTGCATGATTTGCAACAACCAGTGATTTGAGATGCCAATGAGGATTGCGTGCGCAAGGCTGGACCAATTCAAGTTCATTCAAAGCCATTATTTATCTGTGATTGCGTAGTAGAGGCAGGCTATCAGGTGGCAGAGATTGGAACATGTGATTTGCTAGATCGAGCTTGATTAGTGTGTAGCAATTGGAGATTATAATGAGAGCTTGTGAGGAGCTTTGTATAATGATTGTTACATCATCTCTATGACATATAATATACATATAGTTTGGGTTTTTTAGCTTTAAGCTTTCCCATAAAATACTGTGTTCATATGTGTGATTGTTTATGGTTTTAATGTGCGCATGCGATTGTTTTTTTATTTCCGCAATTAATGATCAATGGTAGAAGAGATTTTGTATTGTGCATGAAGTTAAAATAGTGTGTCATCAGGAGAATCTCGATGTATAACATATCATTTATCAAATTTCTACAAAAAATTCAAGCTTATGATTTTGACATAGAGTATGTCAAGGGAAAGAGCAATGTAGTAACTGATGCACTATCCAGGAGGCCTACAACGTTGTCTTTGAGGGGCATGGACGCAGATTGGAAAGCTCAAATTTTAGTTGAGTATTCCAAAGATGACTTTTCATGTGAGATATTGATGGGGTGGTATCGGATGAGAGGTTTAGAGTGATGGATGAGGTCATCTATTACTGGGACTAGATATTCTTGGCTAAGAATTCCAAGCTCAAGGAGAAGAACTTATTGGCATCACATGATTCCCCACTTTCAAAGGTTTCACAAAGACTTACAGAGCTATCAGAGAGAGATTCTCATGGAAGGGTCTCAAAGAGGATGTGCTCCAACATGTCAGAGAGTGCACCATTTTTCAACAAAACAAGGGATAACACACCCACCCTACTAGGTTATTGCAGCCACTAACTATTCCGGATGGGAAGTGGGAAAGTATCTCTATGGACTTCATCACCGGCTTACCGACAATACAGGGTAAGGATTGTATCTTTGTAGTTGTTGATAGACTAACAAAGTACTCTCATTTATTTGCCATTTCTGCACATTATACTACTTCACAGGTAGCTCGGCTCTTCTTTAGAGATGTCTTTAGACTCCATGGTCTCCCAAGGACCATAGTGAGTGATCGGGACAGCCACTTCATGGGTGGCTTTTGGCAAGAAATTTTCCTGTTGGTGGGGATTGATTTGACTCCAAGCACTAGTTATCACCCCCAAACCGATGGAAAGAACGAGATAGTGAACAAGTGGTTGGAAGGCTACTTGAGGAACTATGCAGCAGGGCAGCAGAGAGCTTGGCTACGTTGGCTTTACTTGGGAGAGTATTGTTACAATACTACTCACCACATCTCTATTGGCATGACTCCATTTTTGGCCTTATATGGGTATGAGGCACTTTCATTTGCTGATGTTATGTTTGGGGCAAGTAAAGCTCCAAGGGAAAAGGAATGGATTCAGGAGAACCAGGACATACTCAGGGCACTCAAAGACAACATTTCCACTGCCCAGAACCATCAGAAGATGTATGCAGACCATGGTTGGATAGAAAGACAGTTTGAGGTGGGAGATCTTGTCTATTTGCGTCTTCAGCTTTAAAAACAGTCCACACTCAAGGAGAAGGGAGCTGAGAAGCTCAAACCATGTTTATATGGTCCATACAAGGTGTTCAAATGTATCGGTAAGGTAGCATATGAGTTGGAGCTTCCTAAGGGGAGCAAGATCCACAATATCTTCCATGTATCTTGCCTCAAGAAGGCCATTGGGAGGAATGTAGTTTCCAACATGGATCTCCCCCCTATTTATGATGAGGGCCACTTAATATTGCAGCCAGAAGTAATCTTAGACACAAGGGAGAGGTAGCTGAGAAATAGAGTCATCAAGGAATATCTGATTCGATGGAGGAATCTACCAGATGAGGATGCCACTTGGGAGTGAGAGAAGATATTGGAGCATCCTTCTTTACTGTTGCTTGTGGGAAAGCAACTTTTGAGTGGGGAGGACTGTGATATTCCCAATTAGCCACTGCTACTTGGAATATTATAACTACTCCACTTTTGAAATAACAAGTAGGGAAGACAATAAAACATATCCCAATGTGAAAAGGGATTGGATTAGCAGGAAAAAATAAAGCTACTTTGGTGTGAAAGAAGGGCAAAGAAATGAGCTAGATCTAGTTGACCAAGTCAACAACACTGTCACAAGAGGAGGGAAAGCTACTAGGGCATCACAGTTTTGAAAGGGGAATCTTCTCAAGGAAGTCACATCACCAATGAGTGGGGTCCGGGGTGGAAAATCTCACCAAGGATAAGAAGGAGGATATAGCAGCAAAGAACGCATTCATTATTCATATTTGTTTTGGTCTTATGACTAATTGCAAGCTTCAGCTATTTAGCCGTAGTTGCAGCACTGTTTAGTGCAAGGAATTCTCATGCGGGAATTCCATCTTTACCTTTGGTCTAGCTGATTGGGAGATCTAAGGAGGAGGTCCTGAGCTTACTTTTCATCATTTTTCTTGAGGATATCCATTCTGCATCACATACAGTGCAATCACTTCCAGTAACTACGTCATTTCTGCATTAGCAGCAGCAGCTTGGTGAACCCCCTTATTATGTGTTTGTGTTAGAGGAGGAGGTGTCTATTTCACTCCAGGAGGTCTATTGAGGAAGGCCTTGGGCCAATTTCTGTATTATTTGTCTATTTCATATTACATTTAGTATTTTCTAATAAATAGTTGCTGGTTACAGTGTTATTTTCTACAGTGCTACATTTTGTGTTGCTATTTTGCCGGAAACCCTTGTCGGGGTGTTCCGATGTGCTTGTAAAAGAGGTCAAACCTCTTCTTTCTGATTCCATGATTAATGAAAGCTCCAGATCTGTATGAAACCATTTTTTTTGTATATGTAATAATAAAAATTGCTGAGATTGCAACAAGATGATGAGCTTAGTGAAAAGAGTCGCCTTCACTAAGTGGGCCCGCAGGCTATTTTTGGCGCAAGTCTATTTTTAGACATAATGATCATATTTCAGAAGTTGCAGGATGCTATTTGTGGATGGTTGATCAAGTTGGAAAAAATAGATGAAATTTTGTTTTTAGAATATTGGGTGAAGTGTATTTATAGATCGTCAATCTAAAAATAGATGCATGTCGATTATTATTAGCTCTTAATAATATTTGGACTATAAACATTATCTTATTCTCTTGGAGCACTTCGAGTTAAGTGCACAAATGTGTCACGGGAGCTGACGAAGAGATTACGCTATTCTGAGGGTTAAGTGGAGCTATTGCATGGATACTTGGTTAGAACTCATGTGACAAATTTTGGTGGAGTTATTGAGGTAGTTGGTGGAGTTGTGTTCGATTTAATTGAGTTAAACATAGTTGAGCTAGTTATATCTAGTCTAAGCTGATTGATACACTAGTGAGAGTGGTGTGAATTAATTATTAATTAATTCACTAATTATTAACTCATTAATCAACTAAAGAATACATCGATTATACAAGCATGGACAGTTTCAATGGAGACCAGTGAAGAGGTAGGTGAAAGAGCAGTGTGACTATCAGTTGTGACTATAGTGTTGCATGATTTGCAACACACAGTGGTTGGAGATGCCAATGAGGATTGCGTGAGCAAGTCTGGACCAATTCGAGTTCAATCAGAACCATTCTTCAGCAGTGACTGCGCAGTAGAGGCAGGCTATCAAGTGGCAGAGATTGGAGCATGTGGTTTGCTAGATCGGACCTGTTTAGTGTGTAGCAATTGGAGATTGTACTGAGAGCTTGTGAGGAGCTTTGTATAATGATTTTTACATGATCTCTATGACATATAATATACAAATAGTTTGAGGTTTTTAGATTTAATCTTTCCCATAAAATACTGTGTTCATACGTGTGAATGTTTATGGTTTTAATATGCGCATGCGATTGTTTTTATTTTTGCAATTAATGATCAACGGTAGAAGAGATTATGTATTGTGCATGAATTCAAATAGTGTGTGATCAAGAGAATATTGGATATAACATATCAGTTATATGAATTTCTACAAAAATTACGGTATTGCAGTCTTCAACAGTTATATTTTATGAAGTTGTGGGATTGGGGTGTTTTTAAGCATATATGAGTTGGGGAGATCTGTTTAATGTATCTAGGATGATTTTTTTCTGATTTCATTCCATATTTAAGCTACATACAAATTATATAAGAGGATACAAGTCCTGTTCTACGTTTTTATTGCATGTTTTTACTTATACAACATCCTCATTAGAGATATTGCAGAAATTCCTGAAAAGGAATATTACATTTGAGCAGCATAAGTTTACCTTCAGTAGTCCTCCCTAACCCTCTAGCCTTTGTTTTATTTATAGGCCAAAAGGAGGATATTTGAGATCCGCTTCCTAAGGGATGAGATCCTCAAAAGGTCGGATTAGGGTTCCTCAAATAAAGAGAATTAGCTCCATGAACATAGGGATTAGGCCTGAGTAAGCATCAACTCGAAGCTTTCATTTGGGAAATATTTTCCCAACAAAGCTTCTATATTTCACTTTTTATTTTTACTTTCATTGAGTCATATGCGCAGTTTACAATGGAAGACAAAGTGCACTTTTTCGCTATGTATACTGGTAAAATCTATGTATGCGCATAATTTGGCTAGGGAACTGTGCAGGTACTCAAAAATAGGTTTTTGGACCTTGTAATCTATAATTCTAATTTTATTTGGGATTTTTTTATCTTCTAGCCTTGTAGGGGAATGCTTTGGAACACTTTTGTGGATAGCGAAAGATCTAGATTAACAGTTATTTTCCATGGTGACAAAATGATGTGTAACACTTATTAAGATGGAGAAATCTAAATTTCCACTTCAGCAAGGTGAATTGAGTTTTATTTAGAAGGAGTGACATGGCCAAGTCACTCAGTTAATTTTGTAAATTCTAGTTTTTGGGAAAGAAGTAGAGTTGTGCATGAGTTGATTGCTAAGGTCTAGTAATCTAGTGGAGTTATAGTTAGTGGAACTTAGTTATCTAAGATATATTCATGAATAGAGTCAGTAGGAGTTCAGTTGAGTAGTTGTAACTATTTTTAACTCATTTATCTCTCAGTTAACTAATAAATTTACTAAAAATATCCATATTCATGCATGCAGTTAGAATTTCCTAGTTGAGTGGAGGAAAAAGGCATGAATGTAATCATTATTGTATACTACTGAATGTACAAATTTTTCATGTAGCAGGTGAGGAATTATCTTGGGATTGCATAAGTAAATAGGATATCTTCCTATTCTTTAGGAGCGGCAATTGCACAAGGAAATAGGAGGACATGGGAGGAATATTTTTCCTAAGTATTGGGTAGAGCAGGATCAAGAAGAGGAGATCAGTATTGTTTTTGAGGTTGAGCTTCAAGGATTGGAGCTATCATTGTAATAGATCATTTTTCTCGTATGATATAATACAAACAGAGGAGGGGCTTTTTCCCAATTGGTTTCGCTAGTAAAAAAAATATTCTCCCTTATGTAGGTTAAGTAGAAGAAACTTTTGTCTATTTATTTCAGTCTGATTTCATTAGCAACTGCAAATTTCGATTTGTTTCTACAAAAATGGTAAAAAAATCATTCTATAAAATTTTGTAGCTAAGTCTAAACAACATAATTAAAAAAAATTTTACCCTTAACTTTCAGAGAAAAATACCATCTCATTATTTTCCACATACATAGAGTTTTTATGTCTTAATTAGGACTTGCACCATGGATGTTCTTACTAATATATTTTCTTTAAAAAAATCACTCCTTAAAGGTACAAACTAATTTTTAATACATAACATTCATTGATAGAAATGATAATGTTGAGCCTCTTACAACCCCAAAATGGTTGGATTTAATTCTTGGTTTCCAATGCCCATATAGATTAGGGGGACATTCTAAATTTTGAGGTTGTTAACCAATTGCTTTTGCTTAAATTGTGGAGTAGGTTTTTGATCATCTTTCATTATTCGAGAGATAGTTCATTTGTAGTTTATGTTGTGCCAAAGTTGTCATGATTATGGAATTTTGAGCATAACACTTGATCCATACTGGACCACTATATTGTTTTTCATCCATCTTGATGATTTTAGAGTGGAAAAAGTGGAGGAATCATCTCACAAGGCCATTTTTACCAGCTAGACCCAATTTGGCAAGTTGGGGTCTAAAACCTATCAGGATCATTTTGAGACATCAAACAATATTTTTTGGGATTAAAACTTTAACCTTTCCAACGATGTAAGAATTGCCTCAGTTATAGTCGGTATATAAAAATTTTGCCACTTAGAAGTTGAATTTCATGTTTTGACCAACATAATTCTAGAGGATGCCACATCAGCTCCCAATACTCATGGAAAAGGGGCTAGCCATGTGACTATAATGAAGAATACTCTAAAAGAGTCCATATTTTAACTCTTGTTAATATTTTAGGGAGTCAAACCTAAGCACTATGAGGCTATTAGGTTGTGTTATAACTAGGCCATTGGGAGGAAAAGGGGTTCCATTTTTTTTTAGTGCATTTGGTTCCATAGATGAGCAGAATATCCAAGAGGAATATCGAGAGAGCACACAGAGAGCATTTGTGCATATGCCTTACTTATTTGTACCTACATCCATTTTCTATTCAAAGAAAGAGAGTATAACAACCCACCTTCTAGCTATGTTTTCCCCCAAAAGGGTTTCCCACGATATATATTATTCCAATTATGGTTTGTGAGATTTTATTTAGTTGTTATATATTTCTTGTATAAATATAATTGCAAGCATGTGCAATAAACAATAATTAAAAAATCCAAAAATCTAAGGAGAAATAAAACCTCACAGTGTCGATTTAAAATTATTTATAAAATAATTAGTAGATATGTTGTGATGAATTGTCCAGTGGAATATCCACAACAATTTATGAATCAACACTAGCATTCATTCTCATGAATCTTTTTGGTGGATGAAAAAATGGAGGCCTTTCTACACTCAATGGACTTGTTCCCCATGATTGGCTCTCTAGGTGTCTTATGCCTCCCTATACTCAATGAAAACAATGAATGAGTGACCTTGCCAAATTTTGTTAGAAAATCAGTTGGACCTAGACACCATAAGCACCTTGTTGTTTGCCCAGTTAGCTAAGGGAAAACCTAGATTGCAAGGCCCAAATAGTGGCATTAGAACCCCCCAAAAAGAAATTATTTACAAATAGGAAAATCATCCAGACTATTGAAGACACAAGAATAAAGTAGATCTTTAATCTCATAGAGGAAAATGGCTTTCAATATCCAATAGGTAAATTCAACACACAAGAGCCAATATCTAGTAACCAAAGCATGGAAACTTGAGCCAAAATACCCTACAATTAAGTCCTAAATAATTATCCATAAATATAGTTAGGTTTTTTACTAGATTGTTGCTATCACACATTGCAACAGAGTGCACATTGACGAATAATTCCATCATCCCAACAACATTAAAACAAATTTAGGAAAAACATTCAAAGATAATTCTTGAGTTAATATTGTGCATGAAAAAGGGTTATACATAAGTCATATCAATCCCTTCACCTCAAATTTGATCCATCTATCTTGATTGTGCACCATGTGGATAATAAATGTGATGGTAAGAGTCATGATTTGGAAATGAGATTTACAAAGGGATGGGGTGATCATATAAAATTCCTATTTTTCTTATAATTCCTTTTCAATGTTGTGACACGTGATTGGATTGATTATATGCTTCATAATTTTGATCGAGGAACTTGAAAGAACAAGAAATTTTGGAGATGACTAGCTTCCTCATAAGATGGTGATATAATGCAAACAATTGTGTTGTTAGAAGGAAGGGATTTTGAGACCATTAGATTGATTATTAGACTTGGATCTCAATCACTATTAAAATCCTCATTTCCAGTTAAAATAAAAGGACTAGGTCCTAAATAAAAAACATAATTTTTTGTTATTGAAATATTCTCCAAGACCCTATACAAAGTTTGTTTCTTGGTTTCTTTTGGGATCAAGAATGATCCCTCCTGCATTTGTGACCCCTCCATCTCTTAGTATGGTTAACGGCATATGTATAGTTTACCTCTCCATCTCTTAGTGTGGTTAGCAACGTATGTGTGTGCTTTTGGACAAGTGTTAAGCACTAACAAACATGCCATATACCTATCAGTGTTTTGAAATCAAGGTTCTCGAGAAAACATGTTTTATGGCAAGTTTGTTTTGTGTTTGAGGCTTCTTAAAGCTTTTGCAGGAGTAAGCAAATCTTACAGTGAAGGGAGTTTATTTATGACCATAAATTTTATGGGAATTTGGTATAAATTTCAAGTACAAGCAAAGTTTTACAAACGATCCAAGATCTTTACATTGTGGAACAATTCCTTTAAAAAAAATTTCCAAGTTTGAATGAACCAAGATTATTAAAATTTTGAATCAATGAGAACATTGTTGTTGTTGTTGTTTTTTGTAATAATTGTGTATGACAAATTTTATATACACCCACTGTTGGAAAAATACTGAGAGGGGGTTGAATCAGTATTTAGAGCTGACTGACAATTTTTTTAGTTTTCCTTTCTCTTAAAACCATATGTTACATTACTGGATCCAACTTGTTATAACCAGAGATCTTATTATGTCTTTACTTAGATCATTGCATCATTTATTCATCGATAAGTAGTAAGCATGAACAGCAATAACGCAATAAATCATCAAAATTCATAAAACACATATGAACACCAGGATTTAAGGTGGAAACCCAATTCGGGAGAAAACCACCGCTGTTGTTATCTCAATCTTCAATATTTATTATAAAGAAAAATTCTTACAATTTTATGTTGGTGCAGACTTATACCAGCACGCAGGCACCCACCTGCAGAAAGCTACAACCTTCTCTCATTTACCAGCCACCACTGGAAGGGAGCTACAACCCCCTCACTGAAGGCTTCGACCCTCAGATCTACTACGGACCACGTTTCATCCACTTCCACACAACATACCTTGCAGGCCACCAGATTTATTTATTTTATTCAGAGGTGCATCCTTAATTCAGATCTCTCAGCAATCTATTACCCTTCCATACAAATATACTTCAGAGTGAAGTATTCATTCACAACCCTTACTCATGCATACGTTCTTCATGATTTCGTCAGTCAATTAAACCAGGAATTAATCATCATCTAATCTAGAGATCTTGATCAATCATCATATTCACAGGTGTACCATAGATTCAGATATATCAGAGTTTCTTCATACATATATCTCTAAAAGAGATTCATTTATTATCAACCCTTTCGCATACACACCATTCTTCATAATTCTCATCACCTTATATAGTTTTCGCCTTTATTAAAACCTTGGGTCAAAACCATTCAATTGCTAATGGTATTCCTGGACGGGGTCAAAATAGATAATCCAGTGGGGTTTCTATAACTCACACTGTTCTATTGATCTTGGTAATTAATTTACTACTTTTGAACTTAACTTTAGGATTAAGGTTAACCCTTCGCATTTTAACGCTTTCAAACAATATGGTAAACCTTTGACCCCGGGCCCACAAATATATTCAATATCCAATCAAATACGTGCATGGTACCATAGGTAAACTTCGCGCAAGTCCAGCATCCGATCATCGTTCGATAGCAAGCTCCCAGATCAACGGCATATATGCATATCGCTCGACCTCTGATGCCGAACGTTAACGTGCGATGGCCCACCGTACTTTGGTTATTCTTCGTGCACCTTCCTCATACGACCACCGTCCGATGGCTTCCCTCCAGATCAACGGCGCACAACAATATCGTTGGGCGTCCTGGGTCAAACTATAATGCACGATGGCGCATAGTGACAAGCGGTTTTCCATGGGTCCTCCTTGCCACATGTCGAGTGACTTATGGAATCGCTCCCAACTCCTCAAATACTACTCACTCCGCATAGGTGGTGCGATGAAAACCGTAAACCGCCTTCACTATTCACTCGGTCATGGTTTCACTCTTCCACGCAGGGTTCCGTCACCTTTTCAATGTATTATTATAATTAAGTTGCACTTTAAGGTTTTGCCTTTTATTACAGTTCCATTGCTAAGTTTAACGCTTTTTTCACCATTTCGTTTGAGTCTTTATACATTCTTTACACCGGTTGCTGCCTTCCGACCTAGAAACAACACAATGTCACTCTGTCTTCAATTCTGCTATGATATATATAATATATCAACCTTCCATTGCATGTTCGAAGTTCTATCCTATCACAGTTCCGCTTCTAACTGCACATTCAAGTTCTTGATTCCGCAAGCTGATCACTGTACTATGGTCCATCGCAATTATAATCTTCGCTACATTCATTATATCTCTGCAACCATTAATTCCTTCAATGGATTTCTTACTTATCACAGATTACCATTCACTTATTCCTTCCTATTCGATGGCCTTTTTCTCCTACTCTGTCTCTGGACAATTCTGCTTCAATTATGCATTCTACTTCTATTCACTGTCTCTGCGTTGTCTGCTACCTTAGTTCCTTATCTGCCTTGCTTCCTCTCCGCTTCTTTGTTCTTTCTGCTGGTCTCTTTGCTGCCTCTACTATCTCTCTGTTACTATCTCTGCTTCTTGTTTAATGCTACTCCTTGCTTCTCTGTTTGCCTTGTTTCTGTTCAGATGCTCCTTCTTTGCTACTTCCTTTGCCATCAATGACAACATTTCCAACACCCACTTAAATATCTCTTGAGTGGGTCTAATAGTTAAGCGAATGTATTTTTTCCTAATAAAACTAAAGGTAAAAGTGAGATTAATGGCCAACCCACAATTATACTCATTTAAGATTCAACCACCTGAGATAATAAGGAATTATTATTGTTATTATAAATAATTTCTATATTATTTCAATTATATGGAAATTATAAAAATAATTTGATATTTTTATTAAAATAAATAAAATATCATTAATAATTATATCTTATTACAAAAAATAGTATTTGATTTCATAATTTTAAAAATTTATAAAATAAAATAAATTTCTAAGTAATTTATTTTAATTTTTCCCGTAATATCCTTTAGTGACTATGTGACAGCCCCTGGTCATTTTCCCAATTATTGTAAGCATTGTAAATCATTTTTATTAAAAATGGGTTGATTATAGGGACACATATTCCAAAGTTTAGGGGGATTAATTGCTTAGGATTTATCTTGCTTTGTCAAAGCCAAGGAGGCTAGCAGGTATGCAACAAAGAACTAATGGTGATGTGGCCTTACAGGGGGAAACCCATTAGTGGTTGGAAGAATGCATGGGTGAGTTGGCCACCACTACAAAAAAAATAATTAAACAATCAAATAAAAATATGGAGAGAGAGAGAGAGAGAGAGAATGGTGTGGACCAACATGATTAGCCTACAAGATTCATGCCAAATTGGGAAACAACAATCTGGGAAGTGGAAAGAAACAATTATGGATATAATATTTTGGAGAGGAAGGTGGATATACATAAAGACAAAAAGAGGGGGAAAAATTCAAGGAGAGAGCTCTTATTTTGGAGCAAAACGAAACAAAAATCGAGAGAGGGAGGAGAATGATCGGTGGTTCTGTTGGGTTTCCACGAAGATAAACACAGAAGGATGCCCCTCATTTGGAATCGATACTCACAATTCAATTGGTGGAGCATCATCCCATTCTTGGGAAATTTTGGTATGCATGGTGACGAGGAAAATGGGATTCCAAGAGTTCTCCAAAAATTTTAATGTAGGCCTAGTTTTCTCCCGAGTGTGATTTGCGAAATCAATAATTTATGTGTGTTAATTTTTTAAAGTTCTATGTTTAGCACAATCACTTATTCCAATAAATTCAATCTTCGAATGACATTAATTAATTTGTAGATATAACTATAATTTGAATGCAATAGTAGACAACCAAGAACAATATAAAGAGAGACACAAGATTCGGTCAAAGACCAAGAACAAAACCCCACAAGGGGGAAAACCCTTTCAAAATTATTCTTCTATTAAATTTTCATCAAATTTTCAGGAAAGAGAAGAAATATTTCAATTAGTCAACAATGAGTCAAAGGTCAACAACTTTGACTATCTAATTCAACTAACCAATATCCAAAAAGTCAAATATGATCCAAAGTCAAAGTCCCTATTTTTTTCAAATTCAACATCATTCAACAACAGTAAAAGATTCCCTAACTAGTCAACATTCAGTATTCAAAGTGCCACCAAATCAGCTCGCTCAATAGTCAAGGAATTTGACCTTTAAAACTTGGTCAAACCTAACAAAAATAGTCAACAAATGCTTAGTCAAAGTAGAGAGAAAGCCTGTGGTCAAACTTCAAAATTTTTCTGGTCAACTTCAGTCAAATTCTACAGTCAACCCAATTCCAACTACCCATAAAAGTTTGGTCCATTTCCCAAATAATTCGGCCTTCCAAAATCGAAATTTTCCAAGTCAAACCAAGTTAAAACATCAAGTAAATTTTGGTCAACAACTAGTCAAACTGTCCCAATCAGAAATTCAACACAAAAATCAGACTTTTCCTCCTTCCCTTTACACATGTGAGCTCAAACCTCCTTTTTTCAAACATGTATAAACTAATAAATTGAAGAGAGAGAAGATGAGATGTTTGATTATGATGTGTTGGACACCTGATCCACTAAGGGTGTTGAAAAGTGTAACTAGGTTCGGTCTTCATAATGACATGTAATTATGATTTTATGTAATGAAGAGAAAAATAAATAAAATGCATTTATTATGTTGCTTGCATCATGGGTTTCATGAGCAAGAAGATTTTATTATAGGTAAAATACTTCTTCTTGATGTCTTTAGGAATTTTCCATCTCATTATAAAGATAATTAGAGTCATGTAAATGAAGTCATGTTACACTTGTAAAAGACAAAGTGTCTATGTAAAATTATTCTCCAAGACCTTGTCACTAGGCCTCTTGAAGTCGGCTTAAAATGTGATGAAATCTCTCCTTGATGAAGTCGGCTTACACTCCTCCTATCATATTTGCCTAGGAGATGGAAGACAGTCTCTATATATAATATGGTGCAGCCTCATTGTATCTCATCAATCTCGGTCAAGGTCTGCAATATATATCTAAATTGTAGTGTGAGAAGAAGAGGGATATACATCAAAAGGAAGAGGCTACAAGGCATGTGAGGAGAAGGATAAGATATTGGTTTAGATGCTCGGGGTAGTCTTCAATACAATGCATAAAGGGAATTCTAGATAGCGAAGGAAAGAATATTGTAAGAAGTGCGAAGAAGAGGTTATACAAGCCTCGGTCTTGGGCCACCATATCTTACATATATATAGGATTATTGAGGCAAACATGTAGGCTCAGTGCTGAAGTATATACATCTATGATTTGGGACTATACTCCTCTCACATATCTCAGAAAAGGGTCGAGGGTAACTACAACATAAAGGAGGGTTACCACAATGCTAAAAAGTGCAGGAAGGAAGGAACAAGAAGAGGTCGTTGGGGATCCGAGGTTGGAATAAAAATGTACTTTGATCAAGACTACTGCAATAGAGACCGAGCTTCTCTAAGGTGCAGTGCAGGACAGTGTTGAAAAGGAGGGAAAAACATAAGGATCCGAGAAGAGAAGTAAGGGATAGTGACAAGGGTCTTGGAGGAATACTTGAGGTCAAGGGTCTATGTCATGATATTGGAACTCATCAATTGAAGGTCTATAAGAATAATTTCGATCATGTTTTCTTCTCAAATAGTGAGATATTTTGGCCCTGGATTGCAAGGCTAAATATTCTCTCTTGTGCATTTGATATTTGACTTGATGAAGAACATAATAATCTAACGAAGACAAGATCTAAGAGAAAGTAGCTTAAATTAAATCACAAGTAATTATCAAGAAGAGAAATTGTAATAAAATCTCTAATTTCTCAACACGGTATCAGAGCTAAGGTGTTGAAGACAAGAAAGGGCAGTCTATCAAGAATACACACAAGGATCAGCTTTCAAGAATACAATCAAAGATCAGTTTTCAAGAAGGCATCAAAGAAAAGTGAAGGATCTACATTGAAGATTCAAACCCTAGATCTAAGAAGGAATATCATTATTCAAGAAGTAGTCTACAAGGAAGTTGGTGAAAACTTCAAGCCATCTCAAGAGACCTCAAAGATCATCTCTCTTAAAATTGAAGGAATTTAACATCAAGCTCCTTCCTAGACAAAGGCAAGATCAAGAAAGTGATCTTCATATTCAAAAGGTTCTAAAGTTATCTCTCTTGTTGAAGCCAAGTCAACATTGTTGAAGACATTGTCAATCCATCATTTTGCTGAAGTTGTCATCAAGATCATCATCAACAAGGACATTTTTCATCAAATATCTAAAGTGATATATCATCACATACCACTCTTGAAGGAAATTGTCTTCATATAAAAGGAGTCTATCAACCATCTACATCATCATCAAATTCAAGGAGAAAGCAAGTGAAGAAGAAATAATACATTCAAGTAAGTATATTTATGACTTTATCGGAATATGTCAACATGTATTTTGAAATTAAAGAAACAAATTGGTTGGGGTTTCAAACTTTCTTGCGTGTAATAAAAGGACAGATCTAAATCTTATTGAGAATGAAGTCATGGACCATATCAAAGGGTCATCAAATCTACCTTAAAAAGAAGATACTCAAGCTCATTCCAAATACATGAAGGGAGAAATAAGAGCCCAGAGGATCCTTAAAAGATCCATAAAGGATTCTCACATCCCATATGTATCAAAACTAGAAACTTCAAAAGAAATATATGAAAAATTGGTGGAGTTTTTCTTGGTAAGTATTGCAGGAGAAGTAATCTCTCTGAGGCAAGAACTCTGCAAGTTAAAGTTGTCTAGAGAGGAAGGAATAACTTCATATTTTATGAAGATCGCTAAAATATGAGATCAAATGTAGCAATTGGGAGAAGTAATGTCTGATAAAGAAATGACCACAGTGGTACTAAATGCTCTACCAGAGGGATGGGGAAACTTCACTTCAAGTATATATGGGAAGAAATAATCCATGCCATTCCAAGATATATGGTCTCTATGTATTATAGAAGAGACCAGGTTAAAAGATAAATTTGGTACATGGTCAAATGAAGAAAATAAAGCCTATGCTACCATGTCAAGAAGAAAAGGAATATTTGGTAAATTTCTTCCTCAAAATAAAAGAAGGAACATGGAAAAGATAAGATGCTATCAATGTAATGAAACTGGGAACTATAAAAGGGATTTTCCTAAACCAAACAAGGATAGGAGGAAAGTGGAAGAAGCCCATATCATTGGATAAATGAAAGAACCTAAGACAAAGAAGCCTAAGAAATATTTAAGTGAGAGATTTCTATTATGACTGAGATCATATTCTTCTCTAAGAGGTATTTTCCGATTGTAAAATAGTAATATAGGAAGAATTTTAAATTAGATAGATGCATCACATTATATTGGCATCATGAAAGTCGAAGCATTAAAGTAGGATCTGAAATAAAATTTATGCTATTAAGAAAATAGCCCTTGGGAACCTCACTAGCATTCATGAAATACAGTCATCTAGCTCAAGGTTCATCATTCATTACTCAATATGGAAGCCGTTGTTAATAAAAATATTTCTAATGGAATCCTATTTGGATTCACTATTTTAGAAAGGAAGGAAATTGTTTCATCAAGAATTCTAACTTGTATAATTCATGTATTAAGGATATGATGACATATTGATAAAGAAGGTCAAGATAATGTAGCTCTTTTATTCTAAGGAAAATTGCTGCAAAAAGATGACTTAAGGGTAAAGATGAGGTATGTATATGTATATAGGCTTACACTAGATATTATGAATTCATGTAATGTGTGTGCATATAAGTATACTTCTATCCTCAAAAGTATGATCAAGTAAGAAGAAATTAAATATCCTCTAATACAAAGGTTTCCAAAAGGCATGATCCACACTAGATGAAATCAACATAATATGTCCTCTTCTGGAATATGAGGTGGTTGAATACAATCAAGGAACTCTAATTAGAATCTCATGGGAATAAAATTTGTGTAAATTAATAAAGGAATAGATCGTAAGCAGTACAACCATGGTGTAATATCCCAAAATAGGGAAAATCTACAACAATGAGAATATCTTAAGATATTCCAAAGTTGGAGCTACAGCAATACATGAACACAATAATGGATTTTAAATGATAAATAGACTCATATTATGTGTTAAAAACACATATCCACTAATTAAATCTACAACAACAAATTATACTTCATTTTATGATCCAAAAATTGGGGAAAAGCAACATTTTAAGCCCTAAAAACGTTATTCCCAGAAAATAGCGTAATAAAAAGGGAAAATAACAGTTGGATCCTTCATATTATGCTATATGGGACTCACACCTAGAAAATATTCAGAAACAAATATCTTATGCTTGCTTAAACGGGTATCCCGGTCCCGGTGTGACTCAGAAAGGCCCAAATCCCATGACTTAGCTTATGCAGAATTTACTGAAGCATATACAACATGATTTTATGAGGGTTTATGATGCAATATGATGGAAATAACATACATGGATCATATTACATTAGATCATGGAAGAAAATGAAGAAAAATCTTCTTTTACACATTATAGAAAGGACCCGGCAAGGATTCTATGAGAGTACAAGTGCAAAATTTCAGATCTGTAGATCTGGATCTGAAAATGATGTAGTCTAACTGAAGCTATGTCTTTATTCAGCTAAACATTACATGGAATGAAGGAAAATCCTCCTTACAAACTTTTCGGGAGAAAGGTTGGCCTTTTCCCTAAGAAAGCAACTCAAACTTGAGGGGATTGACCCTCTCACTGCAACACTGCAAGAAATGACATAGTTCCTACAAGGAAATGTGCTGTAGATGATGGGAGTACTTTGGCCAACTGCCAATATGTGTAAATATTCTTCGGAATGCTTCCTCACTGATCTCCCAAGAGAAAGAGAGCCTCCTCCCCTGAAAAAAAAGTGTTGGAAGTGGTGTTGTGAACCCTCACTGTAACACCCTGCAACACAATGTTATACTACTATAGAAATAACGTTGTAGCTGAAGGAGGATGCTTGGCCTCAAGCCTGGATGTGGGGCAAATCAGTACAACTCCTTTAAGAGGCCTCTCAAGAAAGGAGAAGGATTCCTAAACAGGAAATCCTTGTGCTAAGCAACACAGCAATCTCAACTAAACAGTTGAAGAAAGCATGATAGTCTCTCAGTGTAATATTCCTAAATTAGCTGCAGCTAATAGGAATATTAATTTTTCCTTATTTATTTTGTATTTCATGATTGATGAATAAATTATGAAGGAGGACATTCTGAACTCCTGAAAACTAAGAATAAATCAATGCCTATGTGAACAGAGACATATCTAGGCTATTTAAATAAACTCCTACAGGTGTGAATGGGTCTAAATCACAAGAGTGGGCCATCTTTGACCAAGTCAACAGCGCAGTCTAGATGCATTGAACCTCTTTGAGGGACAGCGCAGTTCTAGAAGGAGGATCTAATGTGAAAAGGGTTAAGTGATTCAAGGTGGTTTAGGGTTTGGAAAGACTCCTATCTTATAAAAGGAAGAGGAGGGTAGCAAGGAAAAGTTTGTTGAAGATATCATTTTATAAAGGTATTGTCTGCTTAGACAACCCTTGTTGGGCTTCCTGTTCAGGAATCCCACCTCCTTCCTTGAGTAGCTCTTGGAGGAGAATTGTTCTAACTTGTCCACTATCAGGCTTGGGCCAAGCTTCACCTTACATTTATAGCGCTGCTCCTGTTGTGGGTTGAGTTTTCCTTGTGAGTTGCAGCAAGTGGGGATCTAGATCTGCTCAGATCTAGATGATAGCAGTGGATCTTCTCAGTGAATGTGTCTTTTAACTTCCTGGAAGAGTTCATTTGCTTGTTATGCTTCAGATATACACCTTGGCATCAGGCCATGCCATTCTCAGAGGCTACAACATTTTTTCCTTCCTTGGACAGCGTTATTTGCAGATCTACAGCTACAGGGTGTTTTGCCTGCATTTTGGAGGAGATATCTCCGGTGTTGGGATTCTTCCTTTCACTGTGGTGATCCATGGATTGGCCATCCAATCCATGTTTGTTTCAGATCTGATCTGCTGTACCATTTTAATATTCAGAAATTTCTGAATCATTCTACAGATATGCATTCTTAGATCTCATATCTACTTCCAGTGCTTCATGTTTTGAGCAAAACCCCAAGGGGAATGTATAGATCATCCTTTCTTGTACATGGATTTGTATTGGATCTAAATTTTTATGTACAGATATGATCTAGATCTGAAAAAAATAATAAACTATTGCTTCAGCCCTAAAAATAACGCTGTCATGGTTATGCAATCTTTTATCATGGTTGTAGCACCTCATTTTGAGGCCTTTCTTTATGAAAAGATCTGCTTTTCTTAGTGTAAACCATATGAATCATATTATAAGTTTCCATACTAATTTTCCATCATTATTTCAGTTAAACCCTTTAGAAACTCATGCTGTAGGAGTTTCATTACATTCTGCATAATTTAAGCCATGGGAAATCAAGGTTTTTAAGCCTAGTTGGGGAAGGAGGAACTATTTAACCTAGCTATAATTATTTTTTTGAGATTAAATTCATATAGTAGGTCCCTCATGACCTAATATATCATATAAAACCGTCATCCCACCTCATTATTATGCAGATACCTGAATACACTCATTTTAGGGCCAAAATCACCCCTTTTCCCCATCTTTTTGAGTCCAAAGTGAGTTATAAGTTGTTGCATCATGATTTAATTGAAGGTTATGTCATTTTACATCTTTTATAAGTCATATGTATTCATCTGAAACTCTATAATTCCTTAGGGTATTCTCATTGTTGTAGAAATACCAGTTTTGGAACATTACAGTGGTATCAGAGCAAGATCTTTGGATCAGCCTGTGGCTTCAAGACAAAGTGCTGTAGAGAAAGGAGAAAGGTCAGAATGGTGAAGAATATGGGTTTACTCTCATAATTTTTTATATATAATAAGAACCTCTCTAAGGAGGTTGAACAAGAAGAAGAAAGGAGAAGCAGTGAAACTCCTAGAAAGTTTCAAGAGAAGAAAGATTTTCTGATCAGATCTACAAGATCTATACATGAGGGAAATTATGTATCCTCATCTCATGGATATGTGCACTCAGCCATATCACCAAATATTCAACATTCTTTCTATGATTTCTTCATGAAGAGGAAGAAAGGAGGTGTACCCAAGAAGGAGACTCTTAGAGAGTATTTGCAGGAGTATGAAGATCAATCCAAGGAGTTCAAAGATAACATGAAATTCCAAGTGTTCTGTAAGATCAAGGAGATAAAAGGCACAAAGAAGGAGCAGCATGGTAAGGGTATATTCTATCTATCTATCTTTGATGGGTCACCTAAATGTCCAGTTAGGGTTTGGGTGGAGGAGATAGACAACTTTGTGCAACAACATCAAGTTTCAGAGATTGAAGCCATCAAAGAAGTAGTGCTACATTTTGAAGGTAAAGAATATTCTTGGTGGTTGTTTGAGTCTTTCTCCTTGAAGAATGCCAATACACCTACTTATGAAAGGTTTATTGCAAGATTGATAGAAAGGTTTGATGAAGCTCCATATGTAACATCTTCTGTTGACACTATCAAACCACATCAGATGAAGTTTTTGCATGAGTTGGAAGGGTCTATGAATCCAACTCCATTTCTAAAGACCATGGAAGAGGGTGTAAGTTTGTTTGATGCCTTTCCAATGTAAATATCTCCATTGAGTGAAGGGTCCTCTTCTTAAGAGGAAAGCATGAAGGTTTCTCCTTCAATAGATGACCAAGATCTAAGGTCTCTTATTAATGGTGATACAATTTCAGTTATTGGAAAGGAGGAGAAGACAGGAGATCATAACGCAGTCAAAACAAAAGCATCTCAAGAACCTCATGAAGATGAAGTTGGAGCACTTGCTCCAAGAGAAGAAAATCTTGCACTCTTGCAAGGAGTTCCACAAGGTCTCACACATAGAGCTCTTGACATAACACATGAGCAGCATGTACCATCATTGTCAAATGATGAGATCTTGGATATGGAAGAAGGAGAAGAGGAGGAAGGAAATCACAAGGAGAAGAACATTAACCCTTCTCTGCTTCAAAGCTTGGAAGCACAAAGGAGGCAAGAGGACTTATGCATTAAAGGTAGGGGCAAATCTGTCTACCTACAGCCACATTCTACTCTATGCCTTGACACCTCTTTGCAAGGAGGTACTTTCCCAGGAGCACCTCTTGATAGGAGGAAATCTAAAGTGTTATCTCAACTATGGGTAGCATATGCATACTTGGATAAGGAGGGAGCCTTGGGAGAAGCTATCATAGCACAGAGAATCTCTCGTGAATTCAAAAGAGAGATGAGCAATTTCCTGAAAGGGGCATTGCTAACTTCCACTTAGATATCAGCGCTGAGAGAGGAGAAATAAGAGATCTGTGATGGCATGAGCATGAGGACATATGGCAACTCCATATCTTTGGGGCAGCCCATGATCTCTTCATTCACAAAGAATATTTCTGAAGATAGCAAGGGGATCCTAACCCTCTTGTACACTTGGGCCAAAATGAGGAATTTTTGGAAGACAAGGAATTTCCGAGGGGAAGTTGATTTCCATATGCTTCAATCTTGTCTTGAGAAATATTAGCTGCAAATGGGGCAGTAAAGAGTATATTTTGATACTCCCACATGTGATTTTGATATCAAGGATGTCAAATATGGGAGCCATGAGACGACAGGGGCTGCATTTCAGACTTCCACAGCGCTGTCATTCTTGGAGAGCTTGGATCCTTGCTGGGATTCCCAACTCATGATGGAATACTCCAAGGACCTTTTCACATGGGGGGTTCTTGATGGGGAAGTAAAGGATGAAAGGTTCAGGGTGTTTGATGGAGTTATCTATTTCTATAATCTTATTCTTTTGGTTAGTGACTCCAAGCTCAAGGAGAGACTACTAGATGCCGCCTATGAGATCTTGCTTTCCAAACCCACTGGTTTCATTAGAGCATATCATACACTCTTGGGTGGATTCATATGGGAAGGTTTCAAAGAAGAGATGCACTCTAATATGAAGATGTGCATGGACTACTTGGTAGAGGAGGAGGAGCATAGTTCTTGGGCAGGGCCATCATTCACATCTCCTCACTCATTGAGTGTGAGAGGGAACTCATCTATGAGTTACCCCACTGATGTAAAACAAGTATATAGAGAGGCTTGTCTTTCTGAGAATTATAATGTATCTCCTATATGCTTATATTTTTCTAACACTCATTTGCAGGATATTGTTCCAAGATGGGGCACTATTTATGATGGGTTTCATGGGCCACTCAAGGCCATGAACTATGATGATGCAGGCCATTCCTTGAAGGATCTTGGAAAGCTATTATATTTTTCATGGTGTGATTCCTTACACCAACTATGATGTACATTCTCCAAGCCTTCCAAAGGCATGATGCAGCAAACAAGTGTTGGGGAAGGCACTTTTCATATCCTATTCTATGGTAGCTAAGTATAAACTGCACTGGTTGCACATGAGGGAACATCTTCCTTCTCATTTATCATACATGACAGCTAGCATGATTCTAATTGTGATCCCACAAGCTGAAGATGTCTTTATCTTTGTTGGGGGCATGGTTGGAGGAGAGGCACACTTGTTGGATGTGTCCTTGGGGAAAAGAGTTCCCCATTATTTTTGCATTGCATGCTTCCATGGGAGCATGAGATTTTGTATGGCCACTATGATAGATCAGTTGTCTCCTTGTAGAGTGAGCCATATGTTTGTTGAGAACATGCCTCTCACATGTATTGGGGAGGATTTTTTCGATGGATTACCAAGATGGGAGGTGATCCACTTCATTTGGATGATAGCATGGAGATGGGAGTCTCTTATGAATCATGAAATTCCCCATGATTGTCATCACTTCTATCTTGAGAAGGCCATAGATCAGCAAGAAGGTTCCTATAACAACCTTCCATTCTTTCATGATGACATCCATTGGGTTTATTCACTAAGGGCCAATTAGCACATTGAGGAGGGACCATTGGAGGACAGTACTATTGCAGAAAGTTCAGAGCAATGGGGGAGACTATTGGATGAGGAGGCCACAAGAGAGGAAGGGGAGATTTTGTAGCACCCTTGCAGTTGCTTGAGGACAAGAAACATTTGGGAGGGGAAGACTGTAATATTCCTAAATTAGCTGCAGCTAATAGGAATATTAATTTTGCCTTATTTATTTTGTATTTCATGATTGATGAATAAATTGTGAAGGAGGACATGTAAAACTCCTAAAAAGTAAGAATAAATCAATGCCTATGTGAACAGAGACATATCTAGGCTATTTAAATAAAATCCTACAGGTGTGAATGGATCTAAATCACAAGAGTGGGCCATCTTTGACCAAGTCAACAGCGCAGTCTAGATGCATTGAACCTCTTTGAGGGATAGCGCAGTTCTAGAAGGAGGATCTAATGTGAAAAGGGTTAAGTGATTCAAGGTGGTTTAGGGTTTGGAAAGACTCCTATATTATAAAAGGAAGAGGAGGGAAGAAAGGAAATTTTTTTTGAAGATATCGTTTTCTGAAGGTATTGTCTGCTTAGACAACCCTTGTTGGGCTTCCTGTTCAGGAATCCCACCTCCTTCCTTGAGTAGCTCTTGGAGGAGAATTGTTCTAACTTGTCCCCTATCAGGCTTGGGCCAAGCTTCACCTTACATTTACAACGCTTCTCCTCTTTTGGGTTGAGCTGTCCTTGTGATTTGTAGCAAGTGGGGATCTAGATCTGCTCAGATCTAGATGATAGCAGTGGCTCTTCTCAGTGAGTGTGTCTTTTAACCTCCTGGAAGAGTTAATTTGCTGATTGTGCTTCAGATATACACCTTGGCATCAGGCCATTCCATTATCAAAGGCTACAATGATTTTTCCTTCCCTGGACAACGTTATTTGCAAATCTACAGATGCAGGGTGTTTTTCCTGCATTTTGGAGGAGAGATCTCCGGTGTTGGGATTATTCCTTTCACTATGGTGATCCATGGATTGGCAATCCAATACATGTTTGTTTAAGATCTGATATGCTATACCATTGTAATATTCATAAATTTCTGAATCATTCTGCAGATCTACATTCTTAGATCTCAGATCTACTTCTGGTGTTTCATGTTTTGAGCAAAACCCCAAGGGGAATGTATAGATCAGCCTTTCTTGTACATGGATCTGTATTGGATCTAAATTTTTATGTACATATATGATGCATATCTGAATAATTAATAAACTACTGCTTCATCCCTAAAAATAATGCTATCATGGTTATGCAGTCTTTTATCATGGTTGTAGCACCTCATTTTGAGGCCTTTCTTTATGAAAAGATCTGTTTTTCATAGTGTAAACCATCTTAATCATATTATAAGTTTTCATACTGATGTTCCATCATTATTTTAGTTAAACCATTCAGAAAATCATGCTGTAGGAGTTTCATTACATTCTACATAATTTAAGCCATGGGAAATCAGGGTTTTTAAGCCTAGTTGGGGAAGGAAGAATTGTTTAACCTAGCTAGAATCATTTTTTTGAGCTGAAATTCGTATATTAGGTCCCTCATGACCTAATATATCATATCCAACCGTAATCCCACCTTATTTTTATGCAGATACCTGAATACAATCATTTTAGGGCCAAAATCACCCCTTTTCCCCATCTTTTTTAGTCCAAAGTGAGTTATAAGTTGCTGCATCATCATTTAATTGAATTTTATTTCATTGGAAATATGTTATAAGGAATATTTATGCATATACAACTCTATAATACCTTAGGGAATTCTCATTGTTGTAGAAATACCAGTTTTGGAACATTACACTTAAACCAAATCCAAAAATCAAATCATAAGCATAAACTTGTTATGGATGCCTTGCCCTCATTTTAAACACGTGTGAGCCTCCTTTCCTTGGGCCCCACTCATTAGGGTTTCCTTCACCAAGGAATCTTCCTCCCACTTGCATTGCACTGTCTCTATGGATGATCTCCTCCTCTCATACCAGCGTTGTTGACTTGGTCAAAATTGACCTTGTCCTCATGCATTTATCCCTGTTCACACATGAGAGTGTGAAATCCAACTGTTATAATGATCCCCTTTCACACCAAGAGGTTTTTAATGCTGATTTTAGTTAAGTATGGGTCTCCTCCCCCCTTTATTCATCTACTAAGTGTAAAAAATCAAAAATTAATATTCACCTTAGCTGCTTGCTAAAGTAGGAATATTACAGTCCTCCCCTCCCAAATGTTGCTTGTCCTCAAGCAACTGCAAGGATAGAACTGAAAAAGCTTCCTCCCAAGGCATGGAGTCTGAAATGTGTTTGGGAACTATCATTCCCATGTAAAACCTCCACCCCAAGCCATTATCCATACAAGATAAGCCACCTCCCAACTAGGCAACTCCTGAAAATCTTCCTCCACCTTTGGCTCCTGCAAAGTAGATGGGCTGAAAATATAAACATGGCAGAAAAATTAGCCTACCCCACATTTTCCTCCTCTCCACTCATGATAAGTGTAGAGTATGTGCTGATCTTGGGCTGCAATAATATTTCCCTCAAGTGGCAAGATGAAGATTAGACCTCCAAGGATCTCTTCTCCAACATTGTAGATCAAGCTGGCCCAAAAAATCTCATATATGATGAATAAGACATGATCATCATATGGTATCCAAATGAGAATTTTGATGAAAGTTTTACATAGTGCTGAATGATACAAACAATGTTTCAAGTGGACACAGTGCAGTCTTTCCCACTGCAACCTCATAAAATAGCATGGAAAGTGATTCTTTGACAAATGGCTAGTTGTGTGAATCATCACATCTACTAGTGAATAGTAAATGGTTGAATGTGTCAACTAAGCATACAATAAATAATCAAACCCCTGCCCAAGGTTATATAAAGGATGGTTATCTCCATCATAATAGTTGGAAAAATTATGTTTATGGGGTTCAATAATGAACTTGCCCTCTTGCGGAGAAATGCACTGTATGACAATGGTAAGAAGATGAAAATACTGTGTTAGATGTTCAATAGATGCATAAACAATAATATTACCATGGGCTGAAAGTAGAGTGTTGCATGGATCCATGAATAATTCCATGGTTCCAAGGAACAGCGCTGCTGGCCTTTGCAAATAGGCTCTTGCCAACTCATAGCTCAATTCTTTGACATGATCATTGTCAAAGACTCCTCCAATAATGCTGCTAAAAATAGGGAATTCCTCCCAAAATGGAATTATTTCTTGTTCATCTAAGGCCAAGGAGTAGCCCCTTTGCACCATGATAGTACCATCTCATACTCTTGCAACATCATGCAACATGTGAGAGAAAATCTGCCCCTGCTCTCTCAAACACAACCCAAGCAACAAAAGTATTTGCTTCCTCCTCATACTCTCATCATAAAAATCATGTGATGAAAACATAATGAATGATATGAATGTCACATCAACACCATGCATCCATACTCCTTGTTTCTCAATGATGCAAGTATCCTGCCACACACCCTTAGGAAGAGGATGATGGCCAAACTCTTTCAAGAGTAGCCAATGTAGCCAAGCCTCCTGCTGCCCAGAATCATAGATTTGCAGGTAGCTTTCTAGCTCCTTGATCTCCATCCACACCCATATATCCACATGTAGGCGCCTCCCATCATGTTCTCCCTTAGCACTCTCCCAAGGAATACTACCATCCTCCTAAATCAGATTTTTCCCCTTGCATTTCATGGGATGTTGAAATGCAACTCCTTGGATATCTTCCAGAGAAGACCTCTCATCAATGATCAGCTTTAACCCATAAGGATCTAAGTGTGATGAAGGCAAAGCCTCCTCAGTCCTTTGAATAACTTTTCACTCCATGATGTGTTGGAGTGCACCTCCAATGAGATCTCTCCTTGAGACCTTCTCTTCATCAATGGCCTTCCAAAACCAATAAGGTTCTGGATCTGCTGCAGGTAGAAGTTTCTCTTTGAGCTGGGAAGTGCTCATTGAGAAAGTGTCATCTAGAAAGGAGAAAGTGTTTCTCACTTCAAGATTTCTACCATCTATCTCTTCTTCCTCCATTGCTTCATGAATGGAGCTGCCATTTAAATTCTCCCATGAGGAATGGGTCCTCTTTTCTTCATCAATGCTCTTGTACAGCGCAGTGCAACTCTATTGCTCTAGATCAGCAGTATTCAGTGATGTGAATCCCTCCATAAGTTTTGTTGAAATGACAAGAGATGGAAACTTAAGCATACCTTGGTGAAATTTGGAAGCTTCTTGTAGGGCTACAAGAGTTTCTTCCCCATATGTGTTGGCTTCCCAGACTGATGAAGATGAAGGCTACTCCTCCATGGTTACAACAGCGTTGGTACGTGCCTCTTCTACTGGTGGTGAGGGCTCCTCCCTCCTTTTTCCAAATCTCCTGATCATCCTTTGAGAAAACTCAGCAAGAGTAGACACCCTTGCATGGCTCAAATGGCTGAACCACCAAGTATTAGCTTCACCTTCAAGGTGCAGTGCTGCAACTTCTACAGCCTCTTTCTCTACTACTTGATGCAGTAGAAAGAAAGCCTCTAGCTTCATTACCCAAGCCTTTGCTACACATTTGAGTGATCCATAAAAAGTGGACAATAGAAATATTTTTCCTCTCATCATCCCATAGCTATAGGGTCTTCTTTCTTCTTTCAACTGAATGAACTGTGGTAAAGCTAGAGTCTCTTTGGAGGCTCTAGATTTAGCTTTGTATTCAGCAAGGTATTCACTTAGAATTTCAAATTCCAAGTGTTCTTCATGCTCCATGTCTTCTTCTCTTTGAGAATAGGAAGTGCATGGCTCTTCCTCTTCTTGAAACTCCTTAGGAATCTCACTGCATCTTTTCTTATTTATCTACTTAACCTCCTTGGAGAGGTTCTTCTTGGATTTGAAAAGTGATGAGACAAGGCTCATCCTCTTCAACATTATGATATTATTCTATCTTATTTGGCTGAAACTCACAGGCTGAGCCAAGATGATGCTTTGATACCACTGTAATATCCCAAAATAGGGAAAATCTACAACAATGAGAATATCTTAAGATATTCCAAAGTTGGAGCTACAACAATACATGAACATAATAATGGATGTTCAATGAAAAATAGACTCATATGATGTGTTAAAAATAGATAGCCACCAATTAAAGCTACAACAGAAAATTATACTTCATTTTATGATCCAAAAATTGGGGAAAAGCAACATTTTAAGCCCTAAAAACATTATTCCCAGAAAATAGCGTAATAACAGGGGAAAATAATGGTTGGATCATTTATATTATTCTATATGGGACTCACATCTAGAAAATATTTAGAAAAAAATCTCTTATGCTTGCTTAAACAGGTCTCCCGGTCCCGGTGTGACTTAGAAAGGCCCAAATCCCATGACCTAACTTATGCAGAATTTAATGAAGCATATACAGCATGATTTTCTGAGGTTTTATGATGCGATATTATGGAAATAACATACATGGAGTGTATTACATCATATCATGGAGGAAAATGGAGAAAAAGCTTCTTTTACACATTATAGAAATGACCCAACAAGGGTTCTATGAGAGTACAAGTGCAAAATGTCAGATCTGCAGATATGAATCTGAAAATGATGCAGTATAACTAAATCTATGTATTTATTCAGCTGAACATTACATTTAATGAAGGAAAATCCTCCTTACAAACTTTTCGGGAGAAAGGTTGGCCTTTTCCCTGAGAAAGCGGCTCAAACTTGAGGGGATTGACCCTCTCACTGCAACACTGCAAGAAATGACGCAGTTCCTGCAATGGAATGTGCTATAGATTATGGAAGTACTTTTTCCAAGTGCCAAGATGTGCAAATCTGCTCCAGAATGCTTCCTCACTGATCTCCCAAGAGAAAGAGAGCCTCCTCCTGTAATATTCCAAATTTGGAATAGCACAGCAAGCCTGCTGAAATAATGCACTCCTGGGAGATTGATGTACAGAAATTATTTTACAACCCTTGGATCCCTTATATCAGCAGATCTGGATTCTAGATCCAAAAGGGGAGAAAAAACAAATCAAACTAGGTGTGGTAAACAGATCTCCCACCACCTAGTCTAGTTGAAAACACCCTACAGGAGCGGTTGCAGCTATGCACAACAAAATGCTTCAGAAATAACGTAGTCTTGGACAGTATGAGGAGGAGGCCATAAAATATGATTAACTTATAATTATGAAACAGCAAATCAGAATTACAATGAAGCTCTTTCAATATACAGTAGAATACAGGAGACAAGAGAGAAAAAAATCTTCAAGAAAGAGGGTTGCAACACATGTATAAACTGAGAAATGGATCAACAACGTTATTTTAAGGAGCTGCAGCAGCTGAATATTACAACTTAGATCTAAAATATATTTGTGGAAAAAACATCAGATCCATTTCATATTTGGAAACTAGATAGTCTTATTACAAGATCCCCTTGGGGTTTTGACCAAATCATGCATAAACAAGAGTAGATCTGATTTTTAAGTTGCAGATATGTAAAATGCTATAGAAATTTCTGAATATGAATTTTCATTACAATATATTAGATCTAAACAGAACATGGATTAGCAAGCTAATCCATGGATCACCAAAGTGAAAGGCAAAGCCCAACACCAGAGATCTCTCATCAAAAATGGGATCAAAACACCCTGCAAAAACTCTAATGAAAATAACACAATTCCTCAATGAAAACTACGTTGTAGCTTGAATAAAAATGGTGGCCTGATGCCATGATACAAATCTGAAGCTCAAACAGTAGAGGCACTCTTCCAGGAGGTTAAAAGACACACTCCATGAGAAGAGGCTCCAATACAAGCTAGATCTATGTAGATCTAGAATTCTACTTGCTGCAACTTACAAAAGAAAGAAAACCCTCACTAGATCTGTGCTGCAATTGGAAGTAGAGCTTGGCCAAAAGCCTGATAGCCGGTCAAATCAGCAAATACTACTCCAAGAATCCTCAAGGGAAGAGGTGAAATCCCTGCATAGGAACTCCAAGTGCTAAGAAACACAATTCTCCACTAAATAGCAGAGAATAGTATTTGTCTAAACAGACAAGATACTCAGAAATATAATCAATCAATAACCTTCTCTTGCTTCCTTCCCCTTCCTTTTATAAGATGAAAGCCTTTGCAAACCCTAAACCACCTTGATGATTTAGCTCCTTTCACATGAGGGGCCTCCTTCTAGAACTGCCCTCTCCCTTCATGAGGTGCATTGAATCTAGACAGCACTGTAGATTTGGTCAAGGTTGACCCAGTATTACAGCTCAAACCCCTTTCACACCTGCAAGTGATTTATTTACATGGCCCTGATTTATCCTTGTTCACATGGGCATTGATTTATTCAGTATTTTCAGAAGTTTTACATGTCCTCATTTATTCATTTATTCATGCAACAGAAAGTAAAAAAAAAAAGAATATTCCTCTTAGCTTAGGCTAAGTAGGAATATTACACCTCCTCTAAAAAACAAGTGCTGGAAGTGGTGTTGTGAACCCTCACTGCAACACCCTGCAACACAACGATATACTGCTATAGAAATAACGATGTAGCTAAAGGAGGATGCTTGGCCTCAAGCCTGGATGTGGGGCAAATCAGTACAACCCCTTCAAGTGACCTCTCAAGAAAGGAGAAGGATTCCTAAACAGGAAATCCTTGTGCTAAGCCGCACAACAATCTCAACTAAACAGTTGAAGAAAGCAAGATAGTCTCTCAAACCAAATCTAGAAATCAAATCATAAGCATAAACTTGTTATGGCCACCTTGCCCTCCTTTTAAACATGTGTGAGCCTCCTTTCCTTGGGCCCCACTCATTAGGGTTTCCTTCACCAAGGAATCTTCCTCCCACTTGCACTGTGTTGTCTCTATGGATGATCTCCTCCTCTCATACCTGTGCTGTTGACTTGCTCAAACTTGACCTTGTCCCCATGCATTTCCTTGTTCACACATGAAAGTGTGAAATCCAGCTACTATAATGATCCCCTTTCACACCAAGAGGTTTTTTATGCTGATTTTAGTTAAGTATGGGTCTCTTCCCCCATTTATTCATCTACTAAGTGTAAAAAATAAAAAATTAATATTCCCCATAGTTGCTTGCTAAAGTAGGAATATTACACATGGTTTTTGCAGTGTATTTGACGCATAGGTGGATGAAATACATTGTGCTTAGTAGGGGGGCTACTTTCCTACAAGAAAGTCACAAGTCAATTGGTTTTTCTAATGTTAGTGGAACAAATTCAACATGTAGCAAACTAAGTAAAATGGAAACATAGCATGCTACATAAAAAATAAATAAAAACAAAATAACATGTAAAATAACACACTCAATCGAGCAAACACACTAATAACTCAAATGGAGAGCTCTCTCTCTTTATTAGGTGTTGGTAGTAGAAGAAGATAGAATGCTAAATCTCTTGTAATGGGCCCTTAGAGCTACGGAGCTCCAATATCCAAGACAAGGGGGTCTTTTCCCCTCAAGCTTTCAGCAAGCCTATCTTCCCTCTCGAAGGATGGTAGATCAACAGACATGTGGTGAACACTTATCCTTTGGATTGAGGTTTTGGATGGCCAACAACTGAATCCTTCCAATCCTCTTGTTGTTGGACAACACAAGTTGGTTTGCTTCTAAGCAATTTGGCCAGCATAATAATGTGTTCTCATGTTTCTCTTCCCATGGCTAGATTTTACAGACAAATTTCAATTTTTCCCTCCCTCTCTTGGTAAAAGATGGGTGTTGACCCAAGAGTGCACTGATGATTCCTTTTTGTGCTGCACTAAAGCCTCAAGGTGGCTCAAAGGCATTTGTACTTGGCTAGCTTGAGTGAGAATATTTTTCTCCAAGTTTTCCAAGTGGTCCCGAATGGTGACTTTCCTCATACTGAAGACCGTGCGGCTCTTTGAGGGATAGTTGTGATGATATTCACAGTTATTAAATAAAAAGCCACAATTATCTCCTGGTGTCAATGCTTCCTATGCATAGGTCAATAAATTTTCCTGCTTTACCTTAGGAAAAGTCAATTTTTTTAGCTCTTGTAATGAATTTCCTCCCTATAAATATTTATTTGTACCTTCCGCTTGACATTTTATAATGTATTTTTCTTGTATGATTTTCTAGTGTTAACAATTTCACCCTAATGTATGAGGTCTAAGAAGAAATGTATAGTTGAAACACATTATAGTTTCTTTTTATGTGTAATCCTTTCGAGAGAGAGAGAGAGAAACTTGCTTAAAATTTGAGGTTGGAGACCCCTTGGCGTGATTAAAATAGGTATCGTGCTCTGTTGGAAACCTGCAAGAGATAAAATAAATAAAATATTTCTATGATGCAAGCATGTCCCATGCTCATGATGTTTTAGACTAGTTAAGCTTATCTAACAGATATAGGTTTTGCTTGTGTCACTTTTGTGGTAGTGACCTGTTGTTGGTTTATGATGACGGTTGCTGACGCCCTCAGGGGCGTTTTTTCTTTGACAGTAGGTTGAATGTGGTGCCCACACACATAATATTGGTATGGCATGTTTGTTTTTAGAACAAATTCTCATTGAATGCATGAGTCTCTGATTGTTGGTGACCTTCTCGTGTAATAATTGTTGAAAGAGATGCTTATCATGGCACGGGTCTTCGACGAATTCTGATAGAGTGCAACAGTTATGAAGTGTGATACCATCTTGATAGGAAATATTATGTTGAAGTCGAATTTCAAGAGTATCAATGACATCAATGGGCAATGATGACTCCCATAGTTCCATCCGAAGATGGCCCTATTAAGGTGAGGAGCCATCCAAGGTACTCCCTTCTTCTTGGAAAATGGTTGTTGAAGTCGACAAGAAGGAAGCACCAACTAATCGAGAGGAGTATTGATGCAAGGGACCAGGGCCTCTGATGTAGCAGGGTGGAGTTTAATAGGTTAACTCAGGCATAATGATGAAAAATGGTTGTAATTGGTGATGGTAGTTAGTGGCCCGAGGTTGGAGCTTGTAAATGCAAGTGGCGGCAGTCATAACAATTTCTGGTGAGGAAATCCCTAGAGTCGGTAGGACGTCCAGGGTGGGTGTGTGGTTGCTATGAGTGTCATGGTGGGGTTTGGTAAAGAATGTGAATCTACGACCAAGGGTTATTAGGGACTGCTGCCAAGTGAGAAATGTGGGTGGATGGGTGGTATTACTCTCCTAAAAAATCCTTTTACACTTGCCAAAAGAATATAGAATGGGTTTGGATGTACAAACACATAGACGAGTGCCCCAATAAACATGAAAATAATATATCATTATGGTGTGAGGAGGGTGTTTTGCTGAGGGTCGAGCCCCATTGGTTGGTCTCGATGGGAGGGTGGTGAAGCAGATGAAAAGTGTCACAAATGGGTTATATTGATGGGGGTCTGGTTGGCCAAGTGTGAGACGTGGTGGTGCGTATTCGATGTACTTATGATAATGATAGTCCGAGAAAGGGATTTTATCGTGACATGGGTAAAACTTGACTTGACGTATGATGGATGAATGAACATGAATTTCTTCCCAGACTTGGATGTTATGGCCATGGATCCAGATCCTTGGTGTATGGCCTACTTGAGCGATGGATGACATGGAGGGTGAGGTTTTACCAACCTACAAGAATGTTTATCACGTACGAGGTGAGGTGATGATAAACATGGTCAATTGACTGGAACCTATGGTTGATTTCTGTGCAGAAATGATGTCAGGATATGCAAAGATTATCTGGGGAGCCTATCATGCTAGGGATAGAATGATACTTGCTCTTGTACCATTAGTGGCTGGGGAAACAGGTGATTTGGCGTGCTTGTAATACCCACAACCAATACCCCAAGTAAAATCATATTTTCTATTCAAACATATTGAAATAATGTTGAATGGAAAGCGAAAAGAGAGGGCATACCTATCGTAACTGAAAAAATGACATTTTTCTTAGGTGTGGATGTATGAAGCCTACTTTGAACGTGATGATGTGATGATCATTATGTTTCTTGCGGTTTTACAATTAGGCGTTCTAAGCTCCCATTATGTACTATCGAATAATGAGAAAAGGGTGATATATAGGCCAATATGACTCATTTCAATTCATTTGTGTCATTTGAGAGTTTGGGGTCAGAGCTGAGCCCTTGGTACCGAGCCTTTCTTGCCATTGTGGTTAGCCTAAATACCTAGGATTCGCATTGTCAGTGTTAGGTAGGGCCCTCGATTTCCTGCTTTTCAATTTTATCATTTTTTGCCTTGGGGGGTCCGTACAAATGTGATTTGTATGGATTACCTACCTATTTTTTGCCTCGATCGCGCAGGTTGTTGGAGAAAGGTCCCCTAACTGCACTTTTGGTCCATTTTTGTAATAATTTTTAATATTTAGTCCAGCGTAGGGTCTTTGGGGTGGTTCAAAACCCCAATGAATTTTGTAATGGGTTAAATGGTAGAACAGGAGTCCGCAAACCATGGTTTGTGGAACATAGAGTAGCGTAGGCTAATATGTTATAAATATATTGATAAATCATGTCTAGAAGTAGGATAAGTTTGGGATTAAGCTTGGATACAAACTTGTGGATATTTTGTGTCGATTGTCTGGGTAAGGGATCCTTCTAGCTGTGTGCGTGGAGACCCTAAGTCTTGCTATGTGCAGACCCCACTGGCTGTGTGCGCGGGCTGGTAGATAGATTCTGTAAGTTGGATCTGGATACGAATTAATGAGAAGATTGTTTTGTGATATCTAAGTGTTTCTGTGTTATGATTATCGGCTACACTTTATGTTATTTTTGAGATTATACATGCTCATTGAATATTGATGATTCACTGGTGCGCACATGGATGTGATATTATGAATGCATAGATTTGGTTTAAGTGCTTTGCTCTTCACTTAAGTTACTCTGTCAATATACTATTAAGGGTTTCTGTGTTTGGGCTTCCCTTGTGTAGGTCTGTTAGATCTGAAGGGAGCCACTTTAATTAACTTTCTCTCTATCTCAGGGTGCGGAAACTTGGTTTCAGCACCCTCCCATACTACTTCGGGTGAGACCTTGACATGCACTAGCAGGCCATTGCTGAAAGGGCCATTAGTACAGGGGTTTGTTGGCAAACCTTAAAACCAAACCTGGGTCAAGACCCCTTAAGCCAACAAATGGTTCCGCTTCTCGAACTGAGAGCATTTTGAGAGAAAGATCGGGTAATTCCATGGGGTCATTGGCAGCCATTGAACCATGAACTTGAGGATTGGTTCAAAAAAAAAAATATTCAGGAGTTTTCCCTAAAAGAGAATAGGAGTAAGAAGTTATCTACCGAGGAGTGGAAGAACAAGTACATCTTTACAAAAGTGCACGAAATGCTCTCTGTATCCTTTGCACATGAATTACAGGAGTGGCTAGCATGATTGGTGGAGTTCCAGGCCTATTGGAAAGACGATCAGGTCACACAGTGGACCCCTAAATTTATCCAAAAATTGGAAAATAATGATAACAAGATCACTAGGACTGTAGAATACTGGGTGGATAGTATTTTGGGAGAATTCATAACAAAATTTGCAGTTGATCAGTTTGTGTCATATTCAGAAGCAGAGCGAAGGTTCTTCAAAGGATTTAGAGGTAAGTTCCTGCAAACCCTGTCATTGTTGATTAAGATGCTATTGTGTGAAATGGGTGTCCTGTGTGGCCACACCGAGCGAATCACCTCCGACTAGAGTAAAAGCACAACATGAAGTGGTAAATACTATCGGGTTAATCAAGAATGAGATAGATCAGTATACAGTCCCTTAAAGGAATCGCCTGATCATAACCAGGGCAGGGCTGTACAAGTTGGAACCAGTCCCCTGGATACGCCATCCTCAAACCCATGCAAGGGTAAGAATTCTACTACCCCACCTCCGCCACCACCTAAGGACAATATGATTGCACACATGAAACTGCCTACCTTTAAGGGTGTGGGGGATGAGGATATGGATTGATTCTGGTTTGTAGCAGAGTCTGTATGGAGTACACAGAACATTAATAATGATGTTGTCAAAAGAGCACAGTTGTCCATAGCCTTTCAAGGAAGGGCCCTAGATTGGTTTATGGGATACATTGGTTAGCACGTGAACACGTCAACTAAAAATATTAAGGATGCCTTGAAACAGTAGTTATGAAAGCCTAAATCGCACTCTCAATGTGTAATCGAATTGAAGGACTTAAAAGAGGGACCTATAGAGTCCGTATGGGAAGCTGACCAATGACTGAAGAAGGTCATCAGTGATGGGGGATTTGTCTACGAGAACAAACAGTACAAGGAATGGTTTATTGCCATGTTATTACCATATTTGCATGGGCCTATGGGACAATAGAAGATCGAATCCCAGGAAGAAGCTCTGGAGATTGCCATGAAATTAGAATTTGCACCAAGAGATGATACTCAATTTTCGGCACTGCAAATCCAGAGCCAGCTATAGGCGATGCACTTATAAATTCATAACTTGTGAAAGGATCAAGGTAAGGAAGCTAGCCTTGATGTCTGGTGCATACGTTGTAGGGTGTTAGGCCATGCCAAGGATCAATTCCCTTTGTTATTGGATTAAATGCAGGTTGGGGGACCAAGCCTTCTATGCCCTAGGGCAATGGCTAGAGCTAGTACCCCCATGCTGTGGTGCGTTGACTGTCGGGTAGCAGGAACACATGATACAGATCACTGCCCACGATTAGGTGCCTATGTTCTAGAATTGAATCAACAGTGGTGCATATTATGATCATCTGTGGGGCACGATGAACAAAAATGACGAACAATCAACCTAATGGTAGATAGGGGAAACCTATACAAGGTGCAGGCTAACCCCTCATCACCACTATCTCCCTTTGGGAGGGGATGATCCCCTGCAAGAGGAAGGGTAGGAGGGAGAGGTGGAAGTGTGGGTCGAGGACGAGGGAAACTGATCTGCTACAAATGTGGGGATGTGGGACATTATGCACGAGACTGCCCAAACCCTACACACCAATCCTATAGATATTGTAGGTAGTTGAAACATGTCATTAAGGATTTCCCAGTGCCAATATAAAAAATGCAGGAGAAACAACAGAATCCCACGCAGAACATACAACAAGTTAAGGAAAAACCACGAGATGATAGGTCAAGTATCAATGTGATCATGTGCAGGGACATTGCCACCAGAGGGGCTAAGGAAAAAGTTGCAGCTGAACCATTAATGAGGAGGTTGTGGAGAAAAATGAAAGCTTAGATTTGAAAAAGGAAAAAGAAACCTTCGTGGAAGCTTGGAGGGAGATGGCCAAAGACGAAGCATCTACCTCAAAGACTTTGGTAGACCCAAAATCAGATGAAGCAGTTAAACCATTCCTTCAGGCATGTATGAAGCTGTTGCGCAACCAGAAGGCAGTAGAGAATCTCCGAGAATTAATAGATAGTTGTGAAGAAAAGGTTGACTCACAACCAGAGGTTAAAACTGTTAACAATTTGTACAAGAACAAAAAAAGGATTGGCCGGGATATGCGCATGACTGCATAGATTGGAGGCTATGAAATGGAACAAGTCATCCTTGACCGAGGATCAGACACGAATGTACTGCCCAAATGAACCTGGAAAATAATGGGAGAAACTAAGCTGGAATGGTCTGCTATTCAATTATGGATGGCTAATCAGCAAAATATCATCCCACTGGGACGACTGCCAAAGTTTATGGTAGACATCGCAGGTGTTAAATTTTATGCTGATTTTTAAGTAATCCATATAGTGGATGATGCGGACCCATACCCCGCACTCTTAGGCCTAGATTGGGATATTGACATGGGAGGTATCATTAATTTGAAAAGGAGAAGTATGATCTTTGAAAAAAAAGGAACACGGGTGATAGTCCCCTTGGATCCAGCAAAAGGTGAGCAATATACTGAACCAGTATGTGAGGAGGAGAATGTTTATCAAATCTACAAATTGGCCACCTAGGACAGCGATTGAATCAACCCCACAGCTGATGGCATGTTATGTTGGGAAAAAGACAGCGAATGCCTCTCAGACTTAGATGAAGAGATATAAAATTGGTAGAACCAGTTGCATGATGTATCAGCACTACGGTGTCTTAAGATCACAAAAAGCTTCTGATGCATCTCCTCAGAGGTAAGATAACTACCCTACTTTGATGGTTCTGGTAGTGTTAAGGAATTTCTTAAAGAAATTGAAGCAGATTTCCCTGAAGAACGAATTTTTTGGGCCCTTGACTTGGCAATGCGTGCGACCCCACACGATGGTGGGAAACCCATAAGGAAGCTTTTCAGGACTGGGGGGAATGCCAAAAGATGATGATTCTGTGATTTGACCCTCTGGTCAACCCGCCTATGGAACTCTTCTCGGGTCAAGGGGATCCACGCAAGAACTTGGCTCTCTGGATGGAAGTATAGAATGAAAACACATGGAATGAATGGGTCCATATGTTTATTCATGATTTAGGACCACTCCCTACTACCTGGTATTTGGATGAAGAACTACACCAACGCACTCGTCATTGGGGTACAATGGCTGAGGACTTCATGATGGCATTTGGTCTAGTGGGAGGAACTGAGAAACTTGATGAGGCCTTGCAAGATATAGATGCTCTAGTATTTAATGAGTCCTTTTCTAAGCAAGAATGTACTGCGCCAGCTTGGGATGTGCAGATGCAAGATATTGTCAACTACAGAAATTTGTCAGTAGAAGACTGTGATGAGGACCCAGGGAATATCACTATCCTAGAGTCAGAAGAAGAACGTGTCGTTTTAGAACATTTGATATAGGCAGTTGATGTAACCAAACCATTGAAAATGAAGGAATTCAACATTGGCATGGAAGCACGGCCCAAGATGGCCAAAATTGGGGATTACTGGGATAGTGACACAGTCGGAAAGATCACGGAGCTACTGAATAAATATCAGGATCTGTTCCCCACAAAGTTCTCAGAACTCAAAGGGATCGTCGGGGATATGGGTGTTATGAGGATTACCGTGAAACTGGATGCACGCCCTGTCAAACAGTGGCCCTATCACCTGAACCCTAAATACAAACATAAAGTCAAGGATGAAATAGAGAAGATGGTGGCCACAGGTATCATTGAACCGGCGGAATAGTCAGATTGTGTAAGCCCTATGGTGGTACAGGAAAAGAAGACTAAAGGAGAGATAAGGATCTGTGTAGACCTACGCAAGTTAAATGATGACTGCGTACATGATCCTTTCCCTACGCCATTCTCTGATGAAATTCTGGATAATGTGGGAGGTCAGGATGCATACTCGTTCACTGATGGGTTCTCTGGGTACCATCAAATTTGCATAGCACCTAAAGGCCATAGCAATACAACCTTCACAACTGAGTGGGGATATTTCCAGTACATTGTCATGCCGTTTGGTCTGAAGAATGCCCCTGCCATATTTTCATGCGTAGCTGTAGCAGTATTCAAGGAATTCATTCAAAATTTTCTGGAAGTCTATTTTGATGATTGGAATTTTTTTGGATTAGTGAAGAATCACGTGTCAAACATGCGCATGATGCTGGATGCCTGCAGGAAACACAAAAATTTTCTAAACATCAAGAAATGCATATTATGTGTCCCATTTGGGATTTTGTTGGGACACGTGGTGTGTTAGCAGGGATTGATGGTTGACCCAGCCAAGATCATAGTTATCATCAATTTGGTAGTCCCCACCACTGAGAAACAGTTGCGCTCCATCTTAGGCTACACCAGTCACTACGGGAAATTGATTCAAGGGTACGCTTTGATCACTACACCGATGGAAAAGCTGCTAAAGAAGGATGTCTCCTTTTTTTTGGATGACAAGTGTTAGAAGAGCTTTGAGCTACTAAAGGAAAATATGGTAACTGCACCTATTCTTATATTTCCCAACTGGGAAAAGGTATTTCATGTGCATGTGGATGCATCAGGGATAGCACTAGGAGTTGCCTTAGCGCATCTAGGGGAAGGGGACATCGATCATCTGGTTGCCTTTGCTAGCAGAAAACTCTCGAGTGCAGATCGTAACTATTATACCACGAAGCACGAAGGGTTGGAAATCGTGTATGCCCTACATAAATATAGGCACTATTTATTAGTTGGACACTTCAAGATGTTCAGAGATCATTCAGCTCTAAAATACTTGGTCAATAAGCCTATGTTGGGGGGGGGGGGGGGGATTTGTAGGTGGTTACTGTTGTTTCAGGAGTATGATTTTGAAATCATTGTGAAACCGAGGAGATTGAATGTCGGGCTTGATCACTTGTCTCAGATTGAAAATGGGGAAGAGCCAACTAATCTGGAAGAGGGATTACCTAACGTGCAGTTGTTTGCTATCAAGGTGGTGGATGAGAACTTTGAAAACATTATTCATTTTTTGACCACATGTATGGTGCCCGACAACTACTCAGTGCCACATAAAAAGGAATTGGTCACCCATGCAGCCAATTTTACCATAATCGTTGGACAAATCTACAAGTTGGGTGAGGATGAGGTGTTGCGGAGGTATGTATTGGAACACAAAAGACAAGATATCTTGGCTGAGGCCCATGGAGGAGTTGTAGGAGGGCACTAAGCAGGAAAATCCATTACACAAAAAGTATTGAGGGTTGGGTTGTGGTGGCCCACATTGCATAACGATGCCCATGCATACTTCCAGGCCTGTGACACATGCCAATGGACTGGGAAACCCTCACGTCGAGATGATATTCCCCTGCAACCATAGATGGCTCTACAAGCATTCGACAAGTGGGCCATAGACTTTGTAGGACCCATAAATCCCCCAGGAAAGAAGAAGGGTACCCGGTACATCATCTCCGCCACTGATTGTATCTAAGTGATACAAAGTTGTAACAGAGTTGGATGTGTAGTTATGTGAGTTGTAAAGTAGTTTAACTCAATTAAGTGAGTTAAACTCAGTTGTGCTAGTTGTAACTAGTTGTAACTAAAGATACACTAGTGAGATATCAGTGAATTAAATATTAAATTAATTCACATCGAGTGATCTCCCATGCAACTAAATATTTACTATTGTTAACTACATGCATGTCAGATCCAGTGGAGACCTAGTTGAGAGATAGGTGAAAGGGACAGTTTGACTATCTGTTGCAACATTAGTGGGTGCACTCATGCAACCACACACACATTGGAGATGCCAATGAAGATTTTTTATTCAAGGCAAGGCAATATCTCATTCATTTAGGGATTGTGATTAGTAGGGATTTCACAGTGGAGGCAGGCCATCAAGAGGTAGTAAATTGGTGCATGTATGAGCCAATTTTTGTATGACAGTGTGAGACAATTGTATATTGTATTGAGAGATCTTGGATTAGAGTTTTGTATGATATTTTTTCATGATTAATGATATATACATAATATATGATAGTGGGGTTTTCAGCTTTATACTTTCCCGGTAAAAAAATCTGTGTTATGTGTGATTGATATTTCTTCATGTGTTTGCAATTGGAGATTAAATTTCCCCAAAGAATTAAGTAGAAGGATTTTGTATTTAACAGTGGCATATAATTTTTAGATCAAGGGAATCGAGGAAATACATAATTTTATTAAAATTTCTACATGGTATTGGAGCAAAGAAGATTTAAATATTGAAGAAGTAGCTGAGTTTGTTGGTGGAAACAATCCGAATTTGCTGCAAGGATTTCTTGGTGCAACAGTTGAGTAAATATCAAAATGGATTTCAATGGTTTGTGGTTAGAGTATGCACTCGAGGGCAGCTTGAAATACATTGCATGGAAGGATAGGATGGAGGCGGTGCTTGAAGATAACGATTTGAAGGAATTCATCGACAATGATGTTCTTAAGCCCACTTCGACGAATGTTGCATTACTTGACACCTGGAAAAAGAAAGTAGCGAAGACGAGAAGGATTCTGTTGGAAGGTGTGCGAGACCATATTGTCTCACGACTTCATGGAAAAGCCACTCCATTTGCGATGTGGAAGGATTTGATGGATCTTTTCCAAAGCAGCAACGACCATAGGAAATTGGCACTGAAGGATAAACTTAGAAAGATCAAGATGGAGAAGGGCGAAAATATTCCTATGTATCTAACAAAGTTTGTCCAATTTCGGGATGAACTGAAGAGTGTGGGAATCATGGTTGTTGATGATGATTTTGTGAGTTTGGATCTCTTAGGACTTCCTAAGAGTTGGCACAGTTATCAAGACTCTGTCAATAGACGGGAAAAACTGTTGGATTAGGAACGGCTGTGGTTGGATCTAGTGCAGGAGGAGTTCAGGCGGAACACCAGAGATGGCTCTTCATCAAAGAATGATGATGAAGAGGATTGTGCTTTAGCTGCCAAGGCAAGGAAAGGGAAGGGGAAGAAATACCATTCAAAATATGAGGCTAAAGGCAAGAAGTTGGATTTGTCCAAAGTGAAGTGTTTTCACTCTCACGAACATGGGCATCTCACCACTAACTGCCCACAGAAAAAGAAGAACAAGAAGGTTGCTGTAGCTATAGCTGGTGAGGCCCTTGCTCACAATTTGAACTTGATTTCTATTTGATCGCATGCTTGGTTTCAAGCACAATGGGATTGGTATGTTATCTTGATAGTGGTGTTTCCTTCCACATGACAAGAGATAAGGAGCTTTTCAGTGACTTGGAGGAGAAAGATCTCCAAATGCATATAGATATGGTTGATAATGGATGATACAGCGACTGGCATTGGTACCATTACCTTTGAGAGGGATTCAGGTAAACCATTTATGTTGAAAGATGTTATGCATGTTCCAGGTCTGAAGAAAAAATTGGTCTCAGTCACGATGTTGGAGGACAGAGGTTATGACATTTTTTTTAGCGATGGAAAATATTTCTTGTGACATAAAACAACAGGTAAAACCAAGAGGATAAGGATTCGAGTCAAGAATCTCTACAAGCTGGAGGTAGATGGTTGCAATGCAATGGTGGGAAAAGTAAAAGAAGTGGTGAGCCGGGATGAGGGCGAATTATGGCACAGGAAACTGGGCTATCTTCACCATGGCACCCTGAAGATTTTGCAGTAGTTTTCTACTGGAATTCCAAAGGGTACACTTGTGCAGTTAGAGCAGTGCAAGGAATGTACTATGGGTAAGTTTGTGAATACCACCTTTCATGAAAATGAGAACCATGCTTCGGTGATCCTGTAGAGAGTTCACATAGACGTGTGTGGACCATTCTTGGTTGCTTCAATGGTGAAACACTGGTATTATATTATTTTTTTTATGCCTATTCTCGTGTGGAGAAAACATCGGGGAAGCAAATGAAGGCTCTGCAAAGCGATAATGGTGGTGAATATATCTCAAATGAATTCAAATACTTCTATAGAAAAGAAGGAATTTGAAGAGAACTCATAACACCTCATAACCCACAGCAAAATGTGGCCGCGGAGAGGAAGAACAGAATGATCGTGGGGGTTGTACGAGCTATGTTGCATGATTAGGGCCTACCAATGCACTTGTGGGCGGAAACATGCAACATTGCGGTTTATGTGAAAAACCGTTGTCCTCATAGAGTACTTGGCATGAGTACACCTGAAGAAGCTTTTACTGGTAAGAAACTGGATGTTTCTGAATTTAAGATTTTTGGCTCGTCTGTTTATGTGCATGTGACCAAGAATGCCAAGAAGAAGCTAGAGCCAACAGATGAAGTTGGGATATTTTTTGGGTACACAAAAACACCCCATTATTATTGTGTGTATTTTCCAAACAGTCGAATGACTGTGGTGCAACGGGATATAAAATTCAATGAGGTGAAAGCCATGAAGTTGTCGCTTGAGAGGGAGCTATACTTGCATGCAGAGAAGGAACTTTTGGTTGCCAAAGATGAGTCTCTAGATGTGGATCAGCCACGGGAGGAGGTTCATGGAGTGGAGGAATCCACTCACGTAAAGCCAAACATCAGAACTGGCAGAAGACGTACCACAGAAGCTGAGAGGTTGAAGCTTGATGCGGCATAGAATGTAGGAGTCCCTACTTCACGGCACAGATAGAGACAGTCTCATGACTGATTCATTGGATACATGGCTCTCTTAAGAAAATGTATTTTGACTGAGCCATCTTCCTTTCAGGAATCAGTGCGGGAGCCCACATGGGTAGATGCAATGGTGGATGAGTATGACTCCATTTTTAGAAATAGTGCTTGGGAAATTGTTCCAAGGCTAGTTGATAAATTAGTGGTAGGTTCAAGATGGATCTACAAGGTAATGTATGTTGTTGATGGCAGCGTTGAGAAATACAAGGCCATATTTGTGGCACGAGGCTTCTCATAGATCGAGGGGATTGATTATGAAGAAACCTTTGCACCTGTCGCACGCTATTCTTTCATAAGGACCATCCTTGCTCTCTCAGCACAGATGGGTTGGCACATTCATCAAATGGATGTGAAGACTATGTTCCTTAATGGGATCATTGAGGAAGAAGTGTACATTGAGCAGCCTAAAGGATTTGAGATCTTCGGTAGCGAGTCGCATGTGTGCAGACTCAAAAGAGTATTGTATGGGCTAAAGCAAGCACACCGTGCTTGGTACACTCGGGTCAACAACTATTTCACTAGACTTGGCTTCACTAGGAGTGAGGTGGATGCAAACCTATACCAAATTGTGGTGGAGGGTAAGATTTTAATCATTGTTTTTTATTTTGATGATTTAATACTGACTGGTGATGAGCAGTTGATACACTCATGCAAGGAGGACATTTCAAAGGAGTTTGAAATGAAGGATATGGGCCTCCTTCACTATTTCTTTGGATTGGAAATATGGCAGCGAGATGGTGAAATTTTTGTGTTTCAAGGCAAGTATGTAAGGGAGATACTTGGTAAGTTTCACATGGAGGGCTGCAAACCCATGGATACTCCTCTTCCTGGAAACTAGAGGAAAGAGGGCACTACATTTGGAGAGGTAGTGGATGCTACTGTCTATCAACAGTTGGTGGGTTCGCTCATGTATTTAGTTAATAAAAGACTGGACATATGCTATGCAGTGAACCAACTTAGTCAAGCGATGGTTAAGCCTACCAAGCTCTTTTGGAAGGCGGGCAAGCATGTCCTGAAATATTTAGGGGCACATCTGAGTATGGCTTATGGTACAGATAGACGAATGAGTTGAAGTTGCATGGATTCACGGATGCAGATTGGGCAAGCAACCCAATGGACAGAAATAACACATTAGGAGGGGTCTTCAGTATCATATCTACAATTTTTTCTTGGTACAACAGGAAACAAAGATCTGTCGCACTCATTTTAGTGGAAGCGGAATACATGGCAATAAATCAAGCTGCATATGAGGCTATCTGGATGAGGAAGATCCTGGTCGATTTGTTTGGTTCTAATTTAGATCCTACAATAATTCATTGTGATAATCAGACTTGCATTAAAATCTCGATTAATAATTTGTTTCATGATAGATCTAAGCGTATAGATATCTGGTATCATCATATCAGAGATTGGGTGCAGCAAAAGATCATGTTGCTTCAGTACATTCCTACGGAATATCAGGATGCAGATATCAGGATGCAGTATCGGGGTGAAGGATAATCCCTTTCTTGTTGAGAGGGAGTGTTGAGATTCAACAAGATGGTGATCCTAGTGAAAAGTAAGCACCTACACTAGGTGGGGCCCGCAGGCTATTTTTAGGTGTATGTCTATTTTTAGAATGTTGAGAAAAGTCTATTTATAGAGGGAGTCTATTTATAGATGGTTGAGAAAATTGTATTTGTGGATGGAGTTCTATTTTTGGAATGCATGTGCGAAGTCTGTTCGTAGATCGCATGTCTAAAAATAGAATGTATGTCGATTATTATTATCTCTTAATAATAATTAGACAATAAATAATAATCTATTCTCTTGAAGCACTTGATGATGTGGCAAACCAATTAAGTGAAGGAATTTCGAGTTTTAAGGTTGGTTGGTGGGACATGCAAATGGAATTCGTTGTAACTGAGTCATACAAAGTTGTAATAGAGTTGGATGTGTAGTTATGTGATTTGTAAAGTAGTTTAACTCAGTTAAGTGAGTTAAACTCAGTTGTGCTAGTTATAACTAGTTGTAGCTAAAGATACACTAGTGAGAGATCAGTGAACTAAATATTAAATTAATTCACATGGAATGATCTCACATGCAACTGAATATTTACTACTGTTAACTACATGCATGTCAGATCCAGTGGAGACCCAGTTGAGAGATAGGTGAAAGGGGCAGTTTGACTATCTATTGTGACATTAGTGGGTGCACTCATGCAACTACACACACATTGGAGATGCCAATGAGGATTGCACAGTCAAGGCAAGGCAGTATTTCATTCATTCAGGGATTGTGATCAGCAGGGATTGCGTAGTGGAGGCAGGCTGTCAGGAGGCAGTAAATTGGTGCATGTATGAGCCAATTTGTGTATGACAGTGTGAGACGATTGTATATTGTATTGAGAGCTCTTAGATTGGATTTTTGTATGAGATTTTTTCATGATCCATGATATATACATAATATATGATAGTGGGGTTTTTAGCTTTATGCTTTCCCAGTAAAAACATATGTGTTATGTGTGATTGATTTTTCTTCATGTGTTTTCAATTGGCGATTGAATTTCCGCAAATAATTAAGTAGAAGGATTCTTTATTTAATAGTGGCATATAATTGTTTGATCAGGAGAATCCATGCAATACATAATTTTATTAAAATTTCTATAGAAGTAACCCCTGATATGGAGGAGGTCATTTCTATGCTGGCCAAGAGGAAGGGAAAAGGGAAGGTGAAGGGAGTGGAGAAAGGAAAAGAGAAAGATACGAAGTGGGCCAGGGTGAAGCCATGAATGTCCCCTCGGATTGTGCATTCCCCTTGTATAATGCCCCACTTGATCTCATAAGGCAATTTTTTATTAGCTTTTAATTAATCTGTAAATTATGACTTATAATTTTTGAGTAATATCTACACTTGTGAAATTGTAATTTTATTTTATTTTTACTGGTATGACCTTTATTATTTATTTTATTTCTAATATGTCTTCTCAAATCAAATCTTAGATGAGGTATGGTCTTTCCTCATTTAATTCTGAAATCAATATCTAGATTTTGTACATCCAATATGTCATCTCAATTTAACTTGTAGATAAGGTATGGCCTTCCCTCTTTTAATTCTGAAATCAAGTATATAGATTTTGTACATCCAATATGTCATCTCAATTTAACTTGTAGATAAGATATGGCCTTCCCTCATTTAATTCTAAAATCAAATATCTAGATTTGATACATCCAATATGCCATCTCAATTTACATTTTTGTCTTCTCCCATTTATTTTTGAATAAAATATCTATATATATGATAGGAAAGTCAATGTTAATAAATGAGAAGGATGGGGGGTAGTCATGAAATTAATGGCAAGTAGTTGAAGTCGATGAGAGGAAAAGATATAAAAGGGAAGGAGGATGAGAGGAAGGGGGAGGATTTTGGTCCTATTTGGCATTGTAGAGGATTTTGGTCTTGTTTGGCGTTGTGGAGGATTTTGGTCTTGTTTTGGCATTGAGGAGGATTATTGGTCTTGTTTGGAGTTGGAGGGTGTTGATTCCCACTTGGACGCACTACAGTTGGTTGGACTTGGGCTCAGAGAGCTAGGGAGCGTATGGAGGTTCCTTGGGCTAGGAAATAAATCCTAGTTGGCTAGGAGGTAAATCTAGTCGGGTAGTCCAGCAGGAGCGTCTCAAAAAAATTCAGGTGCATCTCAACCAAGCGAGTGATACAGGTATTCTTCGATTTCTAATTACTTATAGAAATTGCTAGAAAAAAATAAATTTGAATTTGTTTAATATGTTGTAAATAAATTTTACTTGTATATTAACATCAAATAAATGTTGAAGATAGAAATATTTTATTCTTCTGCATGTTGTGTTTAATTTCAATGATATATCTGGTTTAGTATGAAGACCTAGGGTAGGTCTTCACATATGGTATCAGAGCCCAAATTAAAATTTTGAAGCCTAAAACCCATCAACCAAACCCATCAACCGTTGCAAAATTATATTTAAAAAAAAAAAAAAAACAAACAAACAAACTTATAAAAACAATGCAAATAATATATATATATATAGAAAGAAAATGTGAATGTCAAATTATTTATTTTTAAAGAAATGAACAATCTCTTCATCATCGCTTCTGTGTAGCTCTTTAATCTCAAATTTTCTCCTGCAACATGATTGTCAAGGTCAGTATTTCATAGTGATGTGCTAATACATAGTTTTCATAAGTTCACATTCTTTCTTCCATTCATTTTTAGTTTTATCCCTGTAAGATTTATCTGTCTTCCAATACCAGTCTTCCCGCTGGAAATTACGCTGCTGGTATGCATCAGAGTAATTTTCATACCACTTTTTATAGCTCCTCTTGTACTTGCTTCTCTCTCCATTGAACACACTTTGCATTCGCCTGATGCATTCCACTCTCTCCATTACTTCATCAAACTCTTCATGCATTCGTTGATTGTATCTATACCAAGCATCTTCCCTTGTTTGGTTGTTCTGCTGAGACACACTAGCTCCACCTTGTTTCTTTGAATATCGTGATTGCCTTCCCCTGTTCACCTGAGAATAGAACCACTCTAGAGTTCTGTGCACCTGCCCCACCTAATCAGTGCCACCTTGCTCATAAGCTTTCTGGACTTCCTGCAGCATTCAATATGATTTGTGTTGATAAAATGATAATTTCACATGCACTCCCATTACCTTTGGAAATCCATTTTAAAGGCATATGAACAATGTGATGACATGTTGTAGGTAAGAACTTCAGCCGCAAATTATTTAACACCTTCCTCCGCAATCTACTCTTCCCCTTTTCCTTGACCTATGCAATTCTTTTGCAAGTGGCCCTACCATAGAGATGCATGGGACTCTGTCTCCAAATCTTGAACCCAACCGATCAACGAATTCGGGTTCAACTCCCCTTAAACCTCTGAGACCTCAAACGAGTTCCTTACTTTGATATGGAATCAATAAGCCTTTACACTGGGGTTTAGTATTCCATTTGGAGTGGTGGTAACACACAGTTCATCGTTAGAATCCTAATCCTCAATCTTCTCTCTATGTCATCTAATATTGTGCCAAACGCTTCATCCGCGTATATTTTAGCTTCCCCATTAGACTTCCCTCTTTTCCCCTAACAAACAGTGATTAAGGGACAACCCTGTCCTTCCAGCAATAATCATACAGTCAAACAGGTTGAGACGTATGTAAGAGTACATCCCTTGCTGCCTGCATTCTGCCTTTATTTCCTGATATTCCCACAGTAGACAGCAGATGGTACTTCTCATTGAAGCAGTCAAGAAAGAGTGAATCACAAGGGCAGAGAAAACCGCAAAATTACAGAGATTTGAAATTAATTTCCACGTTGTGGGGAGGAAGTGTTTCAATAGGCATTCACAAACACACCTAGCGTTTCTAGTTGTGTTTGTCACCTCACTTTAACTGACTCGCCAGGAGACCAAGGCTGCATGTACCATCTCCATTTCTGCCCTCCTTTGCTATTTTTCCCTATGAATAATGGCGCCTGGTTCCAATGCAATTGTATCAGAACCTTCGGTCCATGCTGCTGCAAATCATTACATAGATTCAGCTTTCCTGGAACCCTTTTGGCTTGGCCCTCTTCCAGTACATAGTGGTATACCATACCCTCTGGCATCTCAGGCTTTCGTTTACTACACCTGTTCATGGGACTGGGAAAGCCCTCGATGAAGGCCCCTAAAGCTATACCCCCCACCGCATTTTCTTAAGCAGTTCCACAGGGCTTCATCAACACAAAAATTCTAGACATACAATGCCATCATTGCATTCCTTGTGATCGTGTTAGGCTTCCTGAATTCCATTTACATTTTGTGGAAAATTTTAAGCACCTCATCAAAAATTTCCATTCTAGGCATAGCTTGCAATGATTGTATTCCACGAAACTAGATTTCTTGTGACATTTTGTCAAATAGTATTCGTGCAATTTTGACATTCCCACACTTGGCATACACGTCTACAAGAGTTGTTCCCACTAAAACATCTGGCTCAAATCCACGTCTAATTACATAACCATGCATGCACTTACCCTGTTGCAGCGCTGCAATATCGGCACACGCCGCAAGCACACTCACCATGGTAGCCCAATTGGGTTTCATGCCTGCCTGTTGCATTTGGTGAAAGAGCATCAAGGCCTCGCCCGCATATCCCATATGTTCATATCCACCAATCAGTGCATTCCATGAAACCACAGTTTTGTTACACATTTGGTCAAACAATTTCCGAGCACCCTTAATGTCATCGCAGTTGGAATACATAGCAACAAGAGAATTGACCACAGAAACATCCTCCTGAAACCCATTTTCAATTACAAAATCATGGATCCGTCTGCCCTGTTCAATATCCTCTAATTGCGCACAAGCCGGGAGTATGATCACCATGGTAGTGGCATTCGGGTTCACATCAGTCAGTTTCATTTGATCAAAAGCTTCCAAAGCATCATTGGCAAGTCCATTCTGGACATATCTGGCAATCAGAGCATTCCACGAGACTACATTTCTCGTGACATTTTGTCAAACACATTGTGTGCAAAAACCATAATCCCGCAGTTTACATACAACACTGCACAAAAAAAAAATTAACCCGAACCCACTTATGATTATGTGATTATGAGCCTCCTTGCCCCATTTGAGGGATCTGAGATGGGCGCAGGCATTGAGAACAAAGGGAATGGTGAAATTGTCGAGTTGTATATATTTCCTTCGCATGTGGGAGAATATCGCAAGGGTTTCCTCACAGTGCCCATTCTTTGCATGTCCTCGGATCATCCAATTCCATAAGAACACATATGTTTCCATCAATCTATCGAAAACCAAACGTGCCTCCAAAAACCATTTACTTCCCATGAATGCATGTTGCTGAAATCCATTTTGATGATGTGGGCATGGAATACTCATTGGCACATGCTTGCAACAGAAAGTTTGTTTATTCGTAACATATATAAAAAGTTTTGTGATAATAAGTGAAAGAGAAAATAACAAATGGACAATAACTATATCAAAATTTATAATATTAAACCTGTCATAAGCCAATTAATAATTAAATTTATTAATTGAGAATTGAGAATTATTAAATTTTATAATAAATAAAGTAGAGCATCATGTTATGTAATAGATAATATAATTAAAGTTATATAAAATAATATATATTTAGTAAAGGAATATATTTATTTTATTTTCATCTCAAACATTTTAGGCATGGTATCAAAATTTTTAATCATGGTATCAATATATGTTCACAAGTAAACTAGATTATATATATATATATATATATATATATAATATAATATAATATAATATAAGTGGAATTTAAATTTATTGTCTTATCCATTATATTTTATACCTTCATCCTCAAAGAACATTATTTGGTGGAGAGTATGCTCAAAGAGCCAAAGAACTATAGTCAAAGGATTGTCTTAGTAAAAGCTTAACAACCATTGGAGTTGGTTTCTCATTTTAGTTTCCAAATTAAATATTCTGTTGATTGTGCCTTGAATGGTTTTGATATTTCTATGTCTAAGACAAAAATATGTGTCTCATAGTTAGTTTAAAATAAAAAAAATAAAAATAAATAAATAAATAAATAATAATAATAATAAAATAATAAAAAAATCTCTTCTTTAAACTACTAATAGGATTAATGGTTTATTAGTGATTACACAAGAATGGTTCCAAATTTCATTCTAGATGAGCATTTTAAAAACCAACTAGAGAAAACTAATGCTTGAGTATATTAAGCCAATTCATTAATTATGGTAATTAAAGAAAGTAATTTAGTGTTAATAAAGCATTAGAGCATGACTGACACAGGCATTGCACTAGTAACCTAACTAGTACTAAGAGAAAATTTGTAGCAGCTCACACATGAGAGAAGATCCTTCGGGATCTGATCAATATTAGTAGGGATTATTATGAGCATAGAAAAAAGAAAAACTTGTGCATATCATATATATACATGTGTAAATCGACTAGGGATGGACAAATCCTAAGTTTCATTAATAAGTCTCGTATGATATAGATAATTGAACATTTCAAAATGGTTAAGACATTAGGAAATCAAGGTCGAGGAGGATCATCACAAGGACCTCATACAAATAACCCATTTCCATCGCCAGAGTTGGCTCTTATCTTACGCTTCTTGGAAGCAATTAACGAGACCTTAAGAGGGCGCCAACCAACTGAGGTGGAAGTGGAGCACCCTACATCAGGGTTAGGAAATATTGAGGGGTCAAGAGACTCTGATAAAGGACCTCCAATCGAGGACATTATGAGAGAGCTCCAAAATATTAAGCTCCCAGAGTTTGTTGGAGGTCATGCTAGTGAACGAGCAGAAGTCTGGTTAGAGGAAATGAGAAGGTGCTTTGCACTAAGAGATTATGATTCCAATTCAAAAGCTAAAATAGAAATATTCCAACTCAGAGATAGTGCCCTGAACTGGTGGGGTAACTTAGAGCGTCAACTGCACCTCACTCCTGACACAGTTACCTGGGAACTATTTGAGGACAGATTCAGGAAGAAGTACCTACCAGCATTTTATGAAGAACAACAAGTAGGAGCCTTCCATGCTTTGGTACAAGGAAACCACACAATATAGGAATATGAGATTAAATTCATGGAATTGGTTAAGTATGTCTCCTACATGGACATTGATCAGTGCCAAGCAGATCGTTTCATTTATGGATTGAACCCAATATTAGGGCAATGGTGCAGATGTGGAAACCATCCTCGGTTGCAGAAGTTGTTGAACATGCTCATTATGTTGAAGAGCACTTAGACTTGAAAGGTGGAAACAAAACCACTTTTCCACACCAACCAAGGTTTATGGGGAAGGCCCCTCGTACCTTCTCCAGGGGAGGAAGTCTCAGGCCACCACCATATGGAAACAGGGTTGTGCCCAGAATGCTGACTATGGGGATTTCAACGGTTGCTAGTACAGCTTCACCGACAGCTTCAAGGGCTCATATAAATCACAGTAAGACATGAGGAGCCACGAGTAGGGGTAGGAGTCTCAGGGGAAGGAGCTCTTTCCAAAGAACTCCACAACATTCTGTTTAGAGTCTACCTCACATCACTTGTTGGGGATGTGGGGGACCTCATTACCAGTGTGATTGTCCTGAGTTACAAATAGGAAAAAACCATAGAGAAGGAAAAGCACCAATTGAGGATGCAAGAAACCACCATCGAATCTATGCAGCAGTTGATAACCACCAAGTTGAACACCAGTTTCTTGTGGTAAAAACCGCAGGTATGATAAACAATGTAAAAGTTAAAATTTTGTTTGATTCTGGTGCTACATATAGTTTCATTTCACCAGTTGCATTAGAAAAATGTGGGTTGGCAGCCTATGACCACGATGACTTTAAACAAGTCGAAATGGCTTTTGGGATAAAACAAGCAGTAGGACCTATTCTTAACCAATGTCAAGTGAACCTCGAGGTGTGTACAACTAAGTTGAAGGCGTACGTCACAAAGTTGGGGACGTAAGATGTAATCATTGGAATGGACTGGCTAGAAGCTCATCGAGCTTTGGTAGACTGTTTCAAAAAGAAGTTGATTTTTCTATATGATGAAGGTAGGTCAATTGAGATTTATGGTATCAAAAGAGGAGTGTCCCTACGATTCATCTCCATAATGAAGGTAAAACGTTGTCTTCGACAAGGTTGTAAACTATATGTGGTTGAGGTTGTAAGTGACCAAAAAGGACTAGCCCTAGGTCAATACCCAGTTTTGTCAGAATTAAAGGATGTTTTCCCTAAGGAATTGCCTGGATTACCACTTGTGAGGGAGATCGATTTCACAATTTACTTGAAACCTGGTGCGGAACCAATCTCCAAGACACCCTATAGGATGACAGCCCCAGAAATTTCTGAGTTGCAGATGCAATTAAAAGAACTTTTAGACTTGGGATTTATTAGACCTAGCATTTCACCTTGGGGTGCACTAGTAATTTTTGTAAAGAAGAAGGATGGGTCCTTAAGGCTATGCATAGATTATAGGGACTTGAATCGAGCCACAATAAAGAATAGGTACCCGATACCTAGAATAGATGACCTATTTGACCAAATAAAGGGAGAAACAATTTTCTCAAATATCGATCTACGATCTAGATACCACCAATTGAGGATCAAGGAAGGTGACATCCCAAAAAATTCATTTCGGACTCAGTTTGGGCACTACGAGTTCGTAGTTGTACCATTTGATTTGACCAATGCACCAGTAGTATTCATGAGTCTCATGAATGGTGTGTTCAGGAAATATTTGGACCAGTTTGTGCAAGTATTCCTACATGATATTTTGGTCTATTCCAAGAATGAAAAGGAGCACGAAGATCACCTAAGGGTTATGTTAACCTGCTTATGGGAAAATCAATTATATGGAAAATTGTAAAAATGTTCCTTCTTTCAAGAGAAAATTCATTATCTTGGGCACATCATTTTAGGAGAAGGGATTTCAGTTGACCCAAAAAAAGTAAAGGCCATAATGGATTGGCCAGTGCCGAAAAATGCTCATGAGGTGCGTAGCTTCATGGGGCTAGCAGGTTATTACCGTAGATTTGTGGGAGGGTTTTCAAAGGTTGCAAAACCCAACACCACATTACAATAAAAAGGGGTTAGGTATGAATGGACAGATGAATGTGACACTGCATTCACCGAACTAAAGAGATTACTAACAAGTGCATCAATACTTCAATTACCTAACATGTAAAAGGACTTCATCATCTGCACAAATGCTTCAAAGAAAGGATTAGGAGCAGTGTTTATGCAAGAAGGCAGAGTAATAGCTTATGCATCTAGAAATTTGAAGAAACATGAAGAATTGTATGCTACCCATGATTTAGAATTAGTAGCGGTGATGTTAGCTTTAAAACTCTGGAGACATTACCTCATTGGGAGAAGCTTTGAGTTAAGAACTGATCATCAAAACTGTTAGTATGAATCCTTTGTCGAAGTGTACGAAAAAAGACCACTTTAGCTACGCATAACTAATAGCCCTAACATCAAATGTGGCTGCCAATATCTTCAGATCTGTAGTTAGTTGATCAAGACAAGTGCTGCAAAAAACCAGATCTATACATAGAAAGACATTAAGCAGTAAAAAGAAGGGTTTGCTCCATATATCCAATAGACAAGACAAGAACAATTTATGAAAGAATTTTTGTATTAAGGGCACCTGGGAGGAAAACAAGAAGATGTTTCCAATTCTCCTCAATGGGATGGGTTCTTGGAAGTCCTCAGCACTTCAGATCTAGCATTTCTCTCTCCCGTTGGTGTAGAAAACCCAGACAAAGATAGAACTCAAAGGGAGCTCACACAGCAAATAATGGAAAATATGACAATGATAATGGCTGAAAGTCAGACCAAGAGTTTAGATCCAGGGTGATCTAATAGGAAACAAAAGGTGAGGAATGGTAGGAAAAAACCTCCTATTTATAACAAAATATTGGGTCATTCTAGATCTTGGTGCATGATTAAAATAATGTTAACCAAATCTAGATCCACCTTTTATGGAATATTTTATTACATTTGTTGGAGGGAAAAAGTATTTGACTTGGGTCAAATCCCTTTATTTGTTAATAATAAATAAATAAATGATTTATTTATCTTTTTAAGGAAGTGGTTGAGGGATAATCAAATAAATAATGATTTATTTAATTATTTGTGGGTGATTTGGTCATATTTAACAAGGAATATTATCTAAATAAGATTTAAATAATTATTCCTAGAAATTAATAACATAAATAAAGGTTTATCTAATTAATTTCTTTGTTTTGGGTTAAATATGACTAGGAATAATAATTAAATTATGATTTAATTAATTATTCCATAAGGAAAATCAAACAAATATAGGTTTGTTTAATATTTCCTTTTGGGGTTTCCTGTTTAGACCATAAACAACCTAATAAATGTGGTTTATTAAGTTATTTAACATAGTGAAGGCAATTTTACTTGGGTAAAATTGGTCTTACATGGTGTACTTGGGTCTATCTAATGATAATAGGTTAGATGACCAAAAAATGGTGTAACAAAAACTTTAAGTACCTCTTCATTCAAAGAGATTTGAATGCTAGACAAAGGCGTTGGAGTGAATTCATGAGTGAGTATGATTTTGGGATCTCATATATTAAGGGAAAGGATAATGTGGTGGCTGATGCACTAAGCAGGAGGCCACGAACCTTCTCTTTAGTACCCTTGAGGGTTAATTTAAGGGAACGTGTGTTGGAAAAACTCTTTGTAGATAGTTGATATTTGAAAGTTATATCAGCACTCCAAAGTGGGAAGTGAATTCATGAGTGAGTATGATTTTGGGATCTCATATATTAAGGGAAAGGATAATGTGGTGGCTGATGCACTAAGCAGGAGGCCACGAACCTTCTCTTTAGTACCCTTGAGGGTTAATTTAAGGGAACGTGTGTTGGAAAAACTCTTTGTAGATAGTTGATATTTGAAAGTTATATCAGCACTCCAAAGTGGGAAGCAGATAGAACCAAAGTTTGAGGGTTATGTCCTTGAACCAGATGGACTATTCATATTTTAAGGAAGAATGTACATCCCTAAGGAAGGGAGTATAAGAAGAGCCATCCTTAAAGAGTCACATAGAGCACTCTATTGTGCACATCCTGGAGTGAAGAAGATGTATGCTGACATGAATAAAATCTTCTTTTGGACAGGCATGAAGCACGACATAGTCTAGTTTGTCGCCAAATGTCTTGAGTGTCAACGAGTGAAGGCTAATCATCGCCATCCAGCAGGACTCCTACAACCGGATGAAATCCTTATGTCTAAATGGGAGGTCATTTCTATGGATTTTGTTGTAGTTTTGTCACTCACTTCAAAGAGGCACAATGCTATATTGGTTGTAGTTGATAAATTAACCGAAAGTGCCCATTTCATCCCGGTGAGAGATACTTATGATGTTATTGATGTGGCAAGAGTTTTTATAAGTGAACTTATTTGACTACACAGTATACCCACAAAGATCAATTCTGATAGAGACTCTCACTTTACATCTTGGTTTTGGACAAGTTTGCAGTCAACATTGGGAACTCAGTTGAACCTAAGCACTGCATATCATCCAGAAACAGGCGGACAGATTAAAAGAGTAAATCAAGTTATGGAAGACATGCTTAGAATGTACGTCATGGATAATCAGACTCAGTGGGAAAGGTACTTACCATTGGTAGAGTTTTCCTATAATAATAGTTACCATAGTTCCATTGGGATGCCTCCTTATCAATCTCTGTATGGAAGTCCATGCAGGACGCCATTGAGTTGGGAAAAGTTAGAGGACCGAGTAATAGTTGGGCCGAAGTTGGTACAAGAAATGGAGGAACAAGTAAGAAAGCTTATTGAAAGGTTAAAGGAAGCACAAGATAGACATAAGAGTTATGTCGATGCACATAGAACTGATCATAGTTATGAGGTAGGGGACCAAGTTTTTATTCGTATTCGACCCAAAAAAAGCACCATACGGTTTGGGAAAGGGACAAGTTGTCACCTCAGTTTATAGGACCTTTTAGAATCAAGGAGAAGATTAGAGCAATTGCCTATCGTCTTATACTGCCACCCCATTTGCATAAAACTCATGATGTTTTTCATGTATCTGTTTTACGACATTATGTTTCTGATGAATCTCACAAACTAAATTGGAGGGAATTGCAGGTCTCGGACATGGGAACCATAATGGTCGAACCATTACGCATATTGGACCATAGGGTTCGACATCTCAGACGTCACATGGTGGACCAGGCTAAGGTCCAGTGGGACAAGTATAGCCTAGGATCTGCTACCTGGGAGGATTCAGAGACCATATGTCGTGACTACCCCTCACTTTTTGAGCATTTGTGATGCCCATTTTGACTTATATAGCTACCTATGCTAAGACACTATTTGTAGTTCCATGTTATTTTATGAACACTATGTATTATTGTTGCATTTTAGTTGGACAAATGGAATTACTTATATAAATAATTAGATATATTAGGTATTGTGGATTAAAATATTTGATGTATGACTTAATTGATGTATGATTTACCTAATATACGACTTGCTTGGTTATGATTTATCTACTGTATAACTTCTCAGAGTCATTGTTGTTTGATGTATGAAATAAGGGATATGATTTATCTAGTGAATGACTTGTCAAATTTGTGATTTATCTAAATATTTATTTTCAGTATGTTTTTATGGGTGCAAAATTGAGACATGGATGTTGGACTTAATAACATGAGGATTAAGATCACTTATCTATATATGTTTTGGTGTTATGTATATACATTTGGAACTAACCTGCAGATTGGAAAGAACTATATGATAACCAATATCTACGCTTCCGATGGGAAATGTTGACATATCCGACGAGGAATGGTATGATGTACATTATTCTATTACATTTTGTATCTACTTGATATGCACTATTATGACACGGGTAAAGTGTAAATGATACAGGTGACAAGACTACATGACTAGATTATTCGATGACAAGTATCCAACCAACATTGTAGTGTGGTCCATATTAGGGTGCTGACCCTAGTTTTGAGGAGGGGTGGAGGAATTTCCCATCGTGTAACCTCCAAACCTGGAATCATGGGAGGACAGTGATGGACACACCCCCCTATATGTCTAATGACGGTTGCCAGTTTCCTACTGGGGAAGTTAGGTCGACATAGTTGACGCTTCTGCCATATTGGTTTTATCAGTGGTTAGATCGGTATAGCTGATGCCATAGTATATTGCAGCAGAGGACGGATAGGATGGGAGTGGAAGTAGGTTAGGAAGGATAGGAGGTTATAAGTTAGATTGGGGACTCTTGATGGGAGGTGGTATCATTGCTTGACTTAATTTTACTACTATATCTATCTCTAGTTTGTTATGCCTTATTTTCAAAATCATTGTGTCATTTTCACTCTAACTTCAGGATGAAGTTTTAGGAAGGAGGGGCGTATGTAATGCCCTACTTGATCCCATAAGGAAAATTTTGATTAGCTTTTAATTAATCTATAAATAATGACTTATAATTTTTGAGTAATATCTACACTTGTGAAATTGTAATTTTATTTTATTTTTACTGATATGACCTTTATTATTTATTTTATTTCTAATATGTCTTCTCAAATCAAATCTTAGATGAGGTATGGTCTTTCCTCATTTAATTCTAAAATCAATATCTAGATTTGTTACATCCAATATGTCATCTCAATTTAACTTGTAGATAAGGTATGGCCTTCCCTCATTTAATTCTAAAATCAAATATCTAGATTTTGTACATCCAATATGTCATCTCAATTTACATTTTGGTCTTATCCTATTTATTTTTGAATAAACTATCTATATCTATATCTATGGTAGGAAATTAAATGTTAATAAATGAGAAGAATGGGGGGGTAGTCATGAAATTAATGGCAATTAGTTGAAGTGGATGAGAGGAAAAGATATAAAAGGGAAGGAGGATGAGAGGAAGGGGGAGGATTTTGGTCTTATTTGGCATTATAGAGGATTTTGGTCTTGTTTGGCATTGTGGAGGAGTTTGGTCTTGTTTGGCATTTTGGAAAATTTTGGTCTTGTTTTGGCATTGAGGAGGATTATTGGTCTTGTTTGGAGTTGGAGGGTGTTGATTCCCACTTGGACGCACTACAGCTGGTTGGACTTGGGCTCGAAGGGCTAGAGATCCTGTGGAGGTTCCCTGGGCTAGGAAATAAATCCTAGTTGGCTAGGAGGTAAATCTATTCGGGTAGCCCAGCAGGAGCGTATCAACAAAATTCAGGTGCATCTCAACCAAGCGAGTGATATAGGTATTCTTCGATTGCTAATTACTTATATAAATTGCTGGAAAAAAAAATGAATTTGTTTAATATGTTGTAAGTAAATTTTACCTGTATATTATCATCAAATAAATGTTGAAGAAAGAAATATTTTATTCTCCTTCATGTTGTGTTTAATTTCAATGATATATTTGGTTTAGTATGAAGACCTAGGGTAGGTCTTCACACCTTGAAAGGTGCCTAAGGGTCGTTCGTTTGATCTATCGAAGCGCCCTATGATGGCTCCAGAGGAAGTTACACATGCAACCCTATTTTCCTAGATGTCGCCATATGTTAAGCCAAGCAAGGCAATCGTGCACTTCCTTAAGAATGTCGATGTTTTCTGCACCTACCAGCATATGCCTTTGGTCCTGGAAGAGGTGCCCCTGAATGGTGATATGTTCGAAGGCCTCCCCCTCCTTAAGTTCGATGATCATGATCTAGGCAATCTAGAAACTTTTCTAGCACAGGCTCCGGAATTATATCTTGAAAGAGTGTTGTGTGGTAATGTGCCGAAGGTAGAGCTGATTTCATGGGAACACAGATTGGCAGGTTCAGGGATATTAAATTTATTGTGCATCACCCACTTTGGTCGATACAACATCACCAGCCTGGTTGTTTTCCAACTACTGGCGTTGGTCCACAATGGGTGTCTTTGGATCCAGGGTCGCATCCCGATTGACATTGCCCTAATCCATCGAATCATTGGCCTCCTCATGTACGGTCCTGATCCTAAGGAGGGCATCGAAAATAAGTTCGAGCAATGGATTACTGACGACGTCCGGCAGAAATATCATGTTACTCACAACCAAAGAGGGTTCCTGGTAGACACAATAGCTGATCTAGGCATACACATGGGTACCCTACTATTGGTATGAAAAATTATGCGCAAGTGCTAGGCATCAGTCGTCCCCGCTTATGTAATTCAGCTCGCCAGTAGATGTGAAAATGGGGTCTGCTACAACTGGTCGCAGTACCTCCTTGATGAATTTTTAGACAATGTGCGCGAGGCACAAGAACACAAAAAGGAATTTTTCTACTCCTGGTTGATGATGTTAATTTCCTTGCTTGCGTGGGAGGCACCTGACGAGGCAGTGCTCCCTGAGCTCGAGCCGGGTATGTGTGAGGGTGCGTGATTTGAAAACCTTTGGGATTCAAAGGATTCCAAGTGGATTGAGGAGAATAAGGTATTATGGGTATTATTTGATCATGCTCTGGTAGCAGCAATTCATTCCCAACCGCGCTTGTCACCCATTGTCTACGAAAAGTACAAGGATATTGTGATGTTTCAGGTTACCATGCATAATGTGGAGATTCGGGCCTGCAGAGATCTATTCTGTTATACTCTTGTAATATCCCAAAATAAGGAAAATAAGTAGTATTGGGAATATCTTAAAATATTCCAAAAATGGACTGCTCAGCAATGCATTCACAGAAAAAATAATTTTCAGAAATATATGCCATAGAAATGAAATTGATCACTTGGATCCATTAGATATATCCATCTAGCATCTAATTCCAAGAGGAGGTCAGAAAGAAATGAAACTAGGTGAGGTAAATAGACCTCCCACACTAGTGTAGCTGAAAATGACCAAAAACCCCAAACACTGCTACTCAGAAATTATGCACAAAAGAGACAGCGTATTCTTAAGAGGTTTTTAACTCAAAAATTAAGGAAAAAAATAGATCTTCTTATATATTAGATAAACAAGCTCAAAAACTGAGATCTAGTCTCCTTATTACAATTACAAGAAAACCCGGGAAGGGTTTCTTGTCATACACTCTACATACAAATGTGATCTTCAGAAATTTACTAAATAATCACTCCAAAACTGAAGCATAAGAGTGTATAATGCTGAAATATGTCTGATCTGATGTAGATCCTTCAAGGTCTTCCTCCCATGATAGGATGAACCTCTCAATCACAAGAAAACACTGCAATGGAGCCACTAGACCATGCACTGAAGTTGCCTCCAAAAATAACGCATTCCCTAGCTGGAACAGCACTGGGAATGTTGAAGAAATGTGTGGCCTGATGCCATAGATCTGAAATGAGCTCAAGACCTCTCCAAACAGGTCACCCGATAGAAGGAAACGTCCCTTCTATGAGAAACTGGCTCAAAAAGTGGGATTACAATCCCTTCCACTGTTGCACCTTGCAACACTACACAATAACCTGTAGAAAATGTGCTGATGAAGTAGGCTGGAGCTTGGCCTAAAAACATGATGTGGAAATTGAATGAAAACTCTTCCAAGAGGCTCCTCAAGGAAAGAGGTGGGATTCCCGCTCGGGAACACCTGGTGCTAAACAGCACAACAACCCTGCTAAACAGCAAGAGGTAGTAAAAGTCTGAGCAGACAAGAATAATAATCTAAAACATGAAGAATAATTTTTCCATCCTCTTCCTTAAATAAAATATGTGTTTTCTTGCCCTTGTCCCCACTCAATTATGTCATCTCCATCAAAAGATTCGTCTCCCTCCAAAACTACATTATTCCTCCTTTGATTCTTGCTCCTCCACAACTGCATTGTTGACTTAGTTAAAGTGGACTAAACCAACCTGATATTATCCCTGTTCACATATGGAGGTGTTTTATTAAGCTGTAAAGAGGTTTCTACATTTCACACTTGGAGTGTTTTTATTCCTCCTTAGGAGACATATGGGCTTTTCTACCCATTTAGTCACTAGTTAGAGATGTTGCTAGCTCTAATGTTCCATTTATATTTGGGGCTAAAATTTGGGAACATTACAGTCCTCCCCTCCAAAATGTTTTCTTATCCTCAAGAAAATGTATAGGGAGAGAAAAATTTCTCCCCTCCTCCTCTTGTGGCCTCCCATCAATGGCCTCCATCACTGCATCAAGATAATCTGCAATAAAATTGCTAACCAATGTTTCTTCCCAAGTGTGTAAAACCAGATGGTTTACATCAATCAAAGGTGGAAAGGGTGAATGGAAACCTTCTTGCTGTCCCATAGCCTCCTCAAAGTAGGAATTATGACAAACATGGTGAATGAGTGACTCCCTCACCCATGCTATCATCCAAATGAAATGAGCCATCCTAGGTAGCTCATCAAAAGAATCATCAACCCCGGTTTTATACAATGTGTTGGGGCTGCATGGAGAGATTGGATTCTTCCATCCAAATGGTTTCTCTCTCCATTTATGGTAAACATGGGGCTGTTTTTGTCCTTGGGATAAAATTACATGGCCTCCAAGAATGGCCCAAGTTTCCCCATCAAAAAATTCATCCATGAAGTGCCTCCTCAAGTTCTTCAAGTGGCTCCTCCCACAAGAAGGTAAAAATAGTGATGTGGAAATCATGGTTTGCCCATGGTTCCTCCTGAAATATACAACATGTAAAGTGGGGAGAATCATGCTCCCAATGGACATCTCTAATACCTCCAACACTCTCCAAACAATGCTTCCCATGAATATAAAAATATCAACAGTAAATGGAAGCAAAATGCAATAAAAATAAGCTGCCATATGACAACCAGAGAGTGGTCCATAGTTCCACCAATGGAACCAGTGCAGTGCATCCTTGGCCTACATCAAAACATAAATTAACAAGTGCTTACCCAACCACTTGCTTGCTTCCACAGTCATCTCATAAGATGGAAACGTGAAGATACAATGTGGTGTCAATGGTGCACACCAAGAATCATGTGGCTTCCCCCACAAACGACCAATAAGGTAGCCAAAATAAATGCTACAAGTAGCTGCAAGTACATCATCATACAATATGCAAGAAGAGATAATTTTTCTTGATACATCATGCTGCTCAAACAAGGAAAATAAGTACAATACAAAATGTGAAATTATACCTCCTCCATCATGTACTTGAGATCTTGAGCTGAAATGGCTCAACTGGAATCTTTCCCTCACCTCCAATGAGTAGGGAAGTGGCTGTGACCTCCTATCTATCACCATTCCGGCTATGCATCTCTCCATATGCTGAAATATATCATTCTAGATGCCCTCCCAAGTGAACTCCTCTGCCAAAGAAAGGTATGCATCATAATGCATGGAAAGGAAGTCCTCATGTGCTGCAAGTAGAAACTTCTTCTTGAGACTAGAAGCTCTAGTCAAGAAGACTCTGCCATGTGAATAGATGACCATATCATCCACCATATACTCATCATATCTATCTGGATCATAAAGAACCATGCATCCACCAAGATCCTTGGAGTACTCTACTAAGAGTTGAGATCTCCATTAAGGATCAATCCCCCTAAGAGACAGTGCTAGTGATCTGGCATGTGAAGCTCTCCTCATGTTGTTGCCTACTACTTTGAAATCCCCCATGCCAAATTTCTCCTCCAAAATCTTCACCCCTCCAAAATCCAAGAGTGGTGAATCCAAATACAACATGTATTCCATCAACTCTAGATTTGGTGGCCTCCCGGGTGGAATTCCCCCATGCAGTGAGACATCAATGTCAAGAGTAGACTGTGCATATGGTTGGGCAACCCTGCCCTTGCCCTCACAGCGCAAATCAGTCTACCTCTTCCTTGCATTAGCTTTCTGAAATAGAGAAGGGTGTGTGCCTCTCATCAAGTGATGCTGCTCTTCCTTCCTACATCCTCCTTTCATCTACAATGCCTCACAATCATGCTGCTCACTGATTGTGCTTTGACCTCCATGTATGTGATCCTGGGGAACTTCTTGCAAGGATACAAGAATCCCTCCTGCTGGAGCATGTGCTCCTCCTTCATTTGCATGAGGTACTGGATGTGCTCTAGATGTGACAGCGTTGTTGCCCTCTTCTTCATCAATGTGTATAGGCAACATCTCAACAATTGGATCCCCTTGTGAAAAAGTGATCCCCATGCCCTCTTTTTTAGGAATATGAACTAGAGGTCTTGCCTCCAGCAATGTGTAATGCAAGATGTTAACTTCTCCTATGGTTTTCTAAAGTGGAGTTTCCTCCATCACATGCAAGGGTTTTTTTCTCTCAAGTTTCCCTTGCTCATGTGTCTTAGGAAGTTTTTCACCAACCCTTCCCACCAATGTTTCAATGAATCTTGCATAAGAGGAAGTGTTTGCATTTTTTAAAGAACAAGATTCAAAAATCCACCATGCATGGGCCTTACCTCTGAAATGCAGCGCTGCAATTCTGATGGATTCATCTTCAGAAATATGGTGCTGCTGAAAATAGGGGTCTAGCTCCTTCACCCAAGCTCCAGCTGAACATGTAGGTGAGCCTTCCAAAGTAGATAGAAGAAATCTATCTGCATCCTGCTGCTTGCTCTCCTCCACTTGGATCTTGCAAAACCCCTGGAAATCAGTATGATATCTAAACCTCTTAGTTTGATATTCATACTCCTGTAATAAATCAGTAAGAGTCCTCCTCTTAGGCATTCTTCCTCCTTTCATCCATCTCAAGATAGATCTAGGCACTTGACTGCACTATGCATCATGGTGTGTAGTTGCATGCTCACACTCACCATGTGAAAATCTAGATTCAAATCTAGATCCAAATTCCTTTGGAGATCCCATCTCCATTCTCAATTTCTTCAGCTCTCCTTGAAAGCTCTGCATAGATTTTGGAAGAAGTTTTGTAAGCTTGTCTTCCTTTCTCCCTTCACATATTGAAGCCTTCTATTTTCTGTCCATCTCTCCTGAAATTATAATGGCCTGAGATCCACAGTCTAAGCCAAGATTGAATCTTTGATACCACTGTAATATGCCATAATAGGGAAAATAAGCAGTATTGGGAATATCTTAAAATATTCCAAAAATGGACTGCTCAACAATGCATTCACAGAAAAATGAATTTTCAGAAATATATGTCATAGAAATGAAATTCATCACTTGGATCCATTAGATATATCCATCTATCATCTAAGTCCAAGAGGAGGTCAGAAAGAAATGAAACTAGGTGAGGTAAACAGACCTCCCACACTAGTGTAGTTGAAAATGACCAAAAACCTAGACACTGCTACTCAGAAATTATGCACAAAAGAGACAGCACAGTCTTAAGAGGGTTTTATCTTAGAAATTAAAGAAAAAAATAGATTTTCTCATATATTAGATAAAAAAGCTCAAAAACTGATATCCAGTCTCCTTATTACAATTACAAGAAAACCCGGGAAGGGTTTCTTGTCATACACTCTACATACAAATGTGATCTTCAGAAATTTACTAAATAATCACTCCAACACTGAAGAATAAGAGTGTAGAAGGCTGAAATATGTCTGATTTGATGTATATCCTTCAAGGGATTCCTCCCATGAGAGGATGAACCTCTCAATCACAAGAAAACACTGCAATGGAGCCACTAGACCATGCACTGAAGCTGCCTCCAAAAATAACGCATTCCCTAGATGGAACAACACTAGGAATGTTGGGGAAATGTGTGGCCTGATGCCACAGATCTAAAATGAGCTCAAGACCTCTCCAAACAGGTCACCCGATAGAAGGAAACCTCCCTCCTATGAGAAAATAGCTTAGAAAGTGGAATCCCAATCCCTTCCACTGCTGCACCTTGCAACACTGCACAATAATCTGCAAAAAAATTGCTGATGAAGTAGGCTGGAGTTTGGCCTGAAAACATAACATTCCCCCCTTCAATGAAAAATCCAAAATAAGAACGAGGAACCATCTTCCAAGTTTTCATGTTGATCCTAAAAAAACATTGCCTAAAAAACCGCCAAAGATGGATGCTGAAAAACTGAAATCTGAAGAGACCATGAGTCAGCTATATGTCTGATTCATCTTTGAATTTCGCTTGACAACTCCATCAAGTGCCAAGTTGCAAAAGGATCCATCTGTCCTTTGCATGAAATCAACATCCTTTTTCCACTGACAAAATTTTTTCAAAGCCCATTGGCCGATGATGTCAAAAACAACTCACTGTTGCTTTTGATGTGCTGAAAATTGTTCACTGCTTCTTTGTTGTCGACTGCCCACTAGAAAATTTGTTGATGCCCATTGGTTGTTGAAGATGCCCACTAGCTGCTTTTGCTGGTTTTGTCGAGACTTTCAGTCTGACAACCACTGTCAATTTCATTGACATTTTCCCCCCTTTGTCAACTGAAAGGAGAGACACTTCTCTTGGAAAGTATTTCTGAACCCCCCCTCTTTAGATGTAGGAGTTTTACACTGGTGTGCTCCCCTGTTCAACTACATGAGAGTACCATCCTATTTTCACTGTTGGCTGGACTATGTGTGATTGTAGTCGGTTGTAGAACTAAGACAATCTTTTGACTGTGGATGACCATTTCCAAGGGTTGATCCATGCATAATGTATCATCAATCTAGCTGCTTTTTGTTGATTGTGACATTTCTCTGAGGAATGATTTTTTTTTCCACAATGGCGACAAGTATGGAGATCAAAACATTGATCTTCCATATGACCGGTTCTTTGACAATGAGAACATTTCGATTGGACTTCAACTTCAGGTTGTGTGCAATTCTGTTTGTCTGCAACTTTGGGTTGTGTGCATTGCTGGTTGTCTGCAAGTTTCTCAGAACTTGCTGAGGTGAGCTGTGCAAGAAATCCTCCATAGACGAACTTAATTGGCTTGGAATAATCTGGAATATGCAGGTTGGTGTCATTGTTGACATATCCTAAGCCTCGTCGATTCTTGTTATTACGAATTTAATCCCAGGGCTTGATGATGGTCTTGGAAGAAATTGGAAATGGAACAACTTCGACACTTGAAGCTGTTGGGATGAATGAATTATCATTTGGATGGTTCAAAAACTTGAAAGTATCACGCTTTTATTGCAATTCAATCCTTTGAAGTTGCGACTCGAGTTGAAGAAACTCAATAGTTTCACGTGTTTGCTATAGAATCTGTGAAAGATCAGCAAGAGTTTCCTTGTTGATGTGCATCATGTCTTCATCACTTGAGATGATCAAACTGTGAAGAATGTTTAACAACTGAATATGTTGCGCCATCTGAACTTGCTCATGTGAAATCAGGCTCTCTTGTTGTAGATGTCATACTTTGAACTATTTCACTTGAATGACATGCTTGCTTGAATGTGGCTTGAATGGCACGCTCGCTTGATTTGTTGCTTATTGCACTTGCTTGGAACACTTGCTAGAATTGTAGAATATTCTCGCTTAAACTCTGGAATTCACGCTCACTTGATGACGATCGTGTTTTTTTAAGCGCTCACTTGAATTACTTGATGACTTTACGTTCACTTGAATGAATAGCCACGCTCGCTTGATGTCGATCTCAACTTGCTTGATTGGTGTTAGAGTTGAATTTATTTGGTTGCTTTGATGGTTGCTGTAATGAAATTCACTATGGCTCGCTTGAAGGTTTTATCTTTGTACTGACTTGATGCAAAATGCTTCAATGAATACTCACGCTCACTTGCAAGAGATGTAAATTTGTTGCTTGTTTGATTCAGAAATTCATGCACTCACTTGATTTTGCATAAATGAAAGGTGTAGAACACTGTCAACAATGCACCTAAGAAAGCTTACAATGATTTTAATGATTCACTTGTTCTCTTAAAAATTCATTAACAATGATTCCCTTAAAATAATGAATTTGATTACAAGTTCTGAAATGGATTTGCAAGAACGCTGATGTAGACTTTGCTTTGAAATACATTAACTTGACTAAGTGAATTTGATTGTTGATGTAGAATGCTGATGTAGAAAATATTTGATTATATGTTGTAGTGGCATCTTGCAGCTATTTCGTTACATGTGTTGTGCTTGCTGATATTGAACTTTATGTACAGGGGTTTGTTGGCAAACCTTAAAACCGAACCTGGGTCAAGAACCCTTAAGCCAACATAGGAAATATAGGCTTAGCTATGCGGACCTCACGGAAAAATAAGCTTTCCCACAAGGTTATCACGCTTGGTAGAGATTTTTCGTGATGAAGCGCACATTTTTTCTTGATACAGACGTGTGGCCATCGCACCTGTGAAGAAAACAAGCGCAATTATGGGCAAAATTGTGATTTTTTTTTTCTTTTTTTCTTTTTTTAGCCACTAATTTTTTTTGTTTCTCTATGGTAACAAGATGTTGTGGAATGAATAGGATTGGCCTTATATTTTCATATTTTTGGCTCAAGATGCCAATGCGTGGAGGCTCTTAGCGCAGTGGGGTTTGCAGAAAGTTCTGGAGACCAACATCCTGAGATCACAGGATATTCTGCTTTGTTTCTTGGTCCACTGTTGGAACAAGAGACAACAAGTGATGGTGTTGCGGTGTAGAGACGTTGCCGTCCATCCAGAGATGGATGTTTACTTTGTGACTGGCTTATTGCCTCAGGTTGAGGCTATACCACACCCACTCCCTCTTGGGAGGGTGAGTATCTAGCGCTGGGTTGAGCAGCATTGCAGCAACGAGGCATGTTAGGTATGTGTTATATTCTTTCCATGATCAGTCGCACACGTGGGGGGGTCACAGGGGGGGGGGGCGATTGCTCCCCATGTTCATTGTTTCAGACACAACGAGGGGGTGTGATAGCCCCCTGTCTTTGTTGTGGCAGCCCACCTTTTCCAGGGGTTCGCAAGGGGCCGGTTGATCCAGGTGGATATTGGTGGTCACCCGCCTATTCCACTTGGGGCTCCACCATTGTCAATTTCAGTTTTTCAGTTTCGGCATAGTTTACTATTTTTAGCAGTTTTTCGGGTCCTAAACTTCCGGAGCCGTTTTGAGGCCCTAAACGACGTTTTTTGGGAAAACAGAGAGCAACATGTGTCCATGGACCAATGTTGCTTGTTCCAAATTTGTAGTCCTCGGATAGATCTTTCTAACGAGGTATGGTACGCGTCAAACGGAGATCGTATGCCAAAGTTACGCCCCTGGGAAGTTGAAACACCAATTTACCCAAACGGGGCCCATAGTTTTGGCGCTTCATCTCCTAGGGTTAGGGTTTTGGCTGTTTAGGATTTCCCATTGTTTCTAAATGATAAATATGCCCTCGAGCCTCATTGTAACTCAGTTCAGAGGCCTGTAGCCGCCACATCTCTTCTCAGAGATAGCTACCAGCGCCCTAGCTAGTTTTATTTCCATTCCGTCTGTAAGCAAATTTCAGTTCTTTGATATTAATGAAATGAAGTGTTATTTCCGCTGCATCTCTGTCTTTATGGTTATGTGTTTATTCTGTTGCGTTCCTGCATAAATCCGGATCAGTGGTATCAGAGCGGTCTGCTTTTTCTCGATCCTTCCTTGCATGTCCCCAACGAGGTCGGGGTATAAGGAGCTAGGGCTTGATCTGGTGGAACCTTTGCAAGATCAGCCTCGCAAACCTCGACGGACGCCCATGGGGGACGAAAAGAAAGATGAGGGAGCAGGAGATCCTATCAAAATATTGCTCGAGGAGGCCCTCGAAAGACAAAGGAACGTGATGATGGATAACTTTGCTCAGATCCTTCAATGGCTACCCACCGGCGGCGCATCTACATCCAGCAGCCACTCTGGAGGCGCGACTCCTTTTAAGGTACAAGTAAATTTTGACATTCCCATATTTGAGGGTCAAATAGACGCAGATGCCGTAGATAGATGGTTGAATCTGTTAGAAGGATATTTCTCGGTTCATGACTTTTCAGACCGGGAGAAGATTATTTTTTCACTCCTCAAAGCTACCCCCATGTTAAGGACTGGTGGGAAACCTACTGTGAGAACAAGGACCAGACAGAACCCTCTCTGTTCTCGGCCGTACCAACTTGGAATTCTTTCCGAGACGCCATCAAGGAACAGTACTATCCCGTGGGGAGCTATGAGGACAAGTACATACAATGGACCACGCCGCGACAACAAAGGGATCAAGATGTGCATGAGCTGACGAATCTGTTCCATACCCTGCGCACAAAGTTGGGTATCAAAGATTCAGAGAAACATTTGGTGCTAAAGTATCGCAGCTGTCTGCACAGATACATTCATGAGGAAATGGAGTTCCTCGACATCTCCTCGCTTGGTACGGCATACTGGTATGCTGCCAAGATTGAGCAGAAATTCAAACAGAAGAAGCGAGACTTTGGATCTACGAATCAAAAGCAAGGGAAAGGTGCTTCCAAACCGCAGAACAAAGGACAGAGCCAAGGCATGGCGGCTAAATACAACCCGTCAAAGCCACAAGAAAATAACAAGACCGCAAAGCCAAAGAAGGACACGGGAAAGTGGTGTGAGTTCCATAAGAGCTCCACTCACAACACAAGTGAGTGTCGGGCCAAGCAGTCGCTAGTGGCCGAGATGAGGGCTTCTGAGTCAGATGCATGCTCTGACTCCGAATCAGAACCTGAAAAGGCGAATGAAAAAAGGAAACAGATTATTGATGCGGAGCCCAACGCCACTGTTGCCACTGCAAAGATCCAAAAGGAGGAACCGGAAGATCCAGAGGAGGAGGAACGTCTCTTCCACTCCCAGATGTGGGTAAAGGGCTCCTCGGTACAGTTCATTGTCGACAATGGGAGCCAAAAGAACCTCATTTCAGCAGACGCCGTGAAGCGGTTGGGCTTGCCGACCACAGCTCACCCACATCCATACACCATCGTGTGGCTTCACCAAGGACGAGATCTCCGCGTCAGCCAGCAGTGCCGCCTTCCCTATAGCATCAAGCCCTTCACGGATGAGGTATTATGTGACGTTGCTCCTATTGATGTTTCTGATGTATTATTAGGACAACCATATTTGTGGAAGCGTCATGCTGTGTATGAGTCTCGACCTCGTGCTGTTATTGTTACTTTGGGAAATAAGTTGTACAGGATACCAGAGGTACCACCTCCTGCTGCTATCTCTTTGGTTACTGCAAAACAATGCAGTAAGCTCATTTCCCAAACCAAGAAATTCGTTTTCCTGATGATCCGCCCCCAGGGCAAGAAGAAGACTGTGGCCACGACCTCCAGACAGGGCCCCTCTGCACGACAACAACAAATGGATAAGGTCGTGGAGGAGTACGGGGACATTTTCACCTCACCCACAGGGGTTCCTCTGCACTGCCAGGTCAAGCACCCGATTGATCTGACCCCAGGTGCGCCACTACCCAATGGACCGATCTATCGACGCTCTGTTCTGGAAAATGATGAAATCAAGAGGCAGATTCAGGAGCTGTTGCAGAAAGGTCACATCGGACCAAGTTCATCGCCCTGTGGGAGCCCGATCGTGTTGGTACAGAAGAAGGATGGGACGTGGAGACTCTGTATTGACTATCGGGCGCCGAACAAGATCACTGTCCGGAATAGGTACCCAATCCCACGGATTGATGACCTTCTGGACCAACTCAAAGGTGCAAAATATTTCAGCAAGATCGAACTGAAGTCTGGGTATCACCAGGTACCAATTGAACCCTCCGATGTGTGGAAGACTGCCTTCAAAGCCAAGGAAGGCCTTTTCGAATGGCTGGTCATGCCTTTCGGGTTGACGAATGCTCCCACCACCTTCATGAGGATGATGGATGACATCTTGCGGCCATTCACCAACTCATTTGTAGTGGTGTACTTGGATGATATTCTAATCTTCAGCCAGACTTGGGAAGAGCACCTTCACCACATCCGACAAGTCCTCCAAACACTGCGGCAACACAAGTTGTGTGCCAATTTGGAGAAGTGCACTTTGGGCATGACCCAGGTTCAATATCTGGGATACATTATTGATGAAAGGGGGGTGCATGTGGATCCAGCCAAGATCCAAGTCATTCGGGATTGGCCTGCCCCAACCACTATAACAGAGCTTCGCAGCTTTCTGGGTCTTGCTAATTTCTATCGGAGGTTTGTGTTGGGATTCTCTCATATCACTTGGCCCTTGAGTCAAGTCACCAAGGGAGGAGCGAGAGAAATTTTTTTTTGGTCGGAACCTCAACAGAAGGCGTTCACAGAACCGAAAAACCGTCTCTGTTCTGCCCCAGTGCTCACTTTACCAGACTTGCAACAGCCATTTGAGATCGAGACAGATGCCTCTGACTATGCTATTGGGGCAGTTCTTACTCAACAAGGACATCCAGTGGCATTTCACAGTGAGACATTGTCTGACACAGTTCGCAAGTACCCCACATATGACAAAGAAATGTACTCCATTGTGCAAGCTTGTTGACAATGGAAGCATTACATTTTGGGGAAGGAAACAATCATCCACACAGACCACAGGCCCCTGCAGTTCATACAGACACAAGGGAAGTTGCAGAATGATCGCCATCAGAAGTGGTCTACATATCTGCAACAGTTTCATTTGAACATCAAGTATAAGAAGGGTAGCACCAATCATGTTGCAGACTGCCTCATCCGACCACCGATCGTGGCGCTCACCACTGTGCTCAACTCTTGTGGGCACGAGACTTCTGATTGGCCGCTTCTCTATGAGAGTGACCCAGAATTCGGCCACACTTACAAGGCACTCTTGGGGGGTACGTAAGTTCCAAATTTTCACCTCCAAGATGCACTTTTATGTCACATGGGACACCTTTGTGTTCCTTCAAGCGAGCGTGCCAAGATGATATGGGAAGCACACTACAGTCGAGTCGCTGGGCATTTCGGGGTCGAGAAAACAGTAGCAATACTACAGAAGTATTTCTATTGGCCGAACCTTCGAAGGGATGTCGAGAAGCACATCAGATCCTGCACTGCTTGTGCCATTGCCAAACCGACCATCAAGAAGCAAGGCCTATATACTCCACTACCTACCCCTAGTCGACCGTGGGAATCCATCTCCATGGATTATGTCAGCCCGCCTTCTACTTAAGTAGGGAACATCAGAATAGAATGCTGCATGATTCTCGAAGATGGCCATTATGGCGGCCTGCAAGAAGAATATCACAGCAGAAGCCACTGCTAAACTCTTCTTTCAACGAGTGTGGGTGCACTTTGGGATCCCACAGTCTATCATATCAGATCGGGATAGCAGGTTCCTCAGCACATTTTGGTCCAGCCTCTGGTCGATGTTGGATACCAAGCTCACCAAGTCCACAGCTTTCCATCCCCAAACAGATGGCCAGACAGAGGTCGTCAACAGAATGATTGTACACATTATGCACATGTACAATTCAAAGCATCCACGCACATGGGACGAGAGCCTCCCCTATGTACAACATAGTTATAATCGGGCTCTCCACAGTTCAATCGGCCATAGCCCCTTTCAGGTGGGCTTGGGATTCCAGCCACTATGTCCCATTGACGTAGCCATGCCATTTGCAGCTGCTCATGCCAATTCAGCTCATGTCCAGTCTGAAGTTGACAAAGCCAGTAGCTTCATCGAGCGCATTCAACACATCCGCCAACAGGTTCATGATATATTGGACAGAGCCAATGCCAAGTACAAGCAACACCATGATCAACACCGGGTGCCACACAACTTCCAGGTGGGCGAAAAAGTATGGCTACATTTGCAGAAGGAGCGCCTCATTGGACCCCACCGCAAGCTTCGCCCGCTCCGATACGGGCCGTACACCATCACCAAGGCTGTAGGGAACAATGCATTCGAGCTCAGTATTCCACCATTCCTTGGTCTGCACCCAGTCTTCAATGTGGATCGCCTTCGTCCTTACTTCCCACCTCTACTGGACACCTCGGACATTGCAGAACAACTCAAACCAACTGAGTTAAATCCAGACTGCATGGAACAGGCCACCACAGATTGCATCATGGACATGAAAATCAAGAACACTCGCCAGCAGAAGATCCAACTATATCGGGTTGTCAAAGCTGGCCAACTCCTGCACCAAGGAAAGTGGTTCACCAGGGACCAAGTTCAGCAGAAATTTCTTCATCTCATGGAGGAACTTAACGCAATGGGGACCATTGCTTCCTAAGGGGGGAGGAATGATCCAGGTGGATATTGGTGGTCACCCGCCTATTCCACTTGGGGCTCCACCATTGTCAATTTCAGTTTTTCGCTGCACATTGTGCATTTATAAGCTGGTCCAACTGTCCTTATCTGGAGGTCTTAAACGATGTTGGAAAACGAGCACAACATGAATGCAAGGACCAATTTTTCTGCTTCCAAATTTGTATTCTGATAGATATTTAACGAGGTATGGTATGCGTCAAACGAGATCGGAGCTCCAGTTACGCCCGGGTTGAAACACCACTACCAAACTAGCCCAGTTTTGGCGCTTCATCTCCTAGGTTAGGGTTTTGGCCGTTTAGATTTCCCATTGTTTCTAAATGATAAATAGGCCTCAGCCTCATTGTACCTCGCCGTAGGTCTGTAGCCGCCACATCTCTCCTCAGAGATAGCTACCAGCGCCCTAGCTAGTTTTATTTCCATTCTGTCTGTAAGCAAATTTCAGTTATTTGATATTAATGAAATGAAGTGTTATTTCCACTGCATCTTTGTATTTATGTTTATATGTTTATTCTATTGTGTTCCTGCATAAATCCGGATCACCGGTAGCCCCTTGTGCAGGGTCTGGGGTTGTGCCCTGGGAGAATAAAAATTTGCTTATTTTTCGGTGGGTGAACCCACCTATAGTTTTGTGCATGGGTTTGCACATGGTTTTTGGGCATGATGGTTTTCGGCCAATGATATTTTTTAGATCTGGTCAAGGGCAATATGACTATGTTCTAATCCAGGGTTAATGGATCGCGGTTTATGAATGCTTCGACATGTATATATATGTGTTGTAACACTAAAATGAATATAATGAAAAATCAAGCTAGTAGTCTCGTTTTTGGGATCCAGGCGAAAAATATCTATGTATATATTTTATGTTTTATGCTCTCGCTATTGTTTATTTTCTGTCTTTAATAATTTGTTTGCAGATAATTTTTGTATAGTGTTAAAATCTATATTTGGTATCAGAGATGTTTCGGCTTCAAGGGGACGCCTTTGCTGCTGAGGGGTTTTTTTCTTAGGCCTATGGTAGACCCTATTCAGTGGGAGATCTGTGGGATCAATTCTTGTAGTGAAAGAATATGGAGAGCAGTGGAAATATAGAGATCGAGAAATTTAATGGTCAGAGTTTTGAGTTGTGGAATCTCAAGATGGAGGATCTATTGGTGGATAAATATCCGTGGATTGAGGTAGATCCAAGTAATAAACCAAAGGCAATGTCAGATGAAGATTGGTCGAATTTGATTGAGAGGGAAGATGGAGCGCGCGGGAGTTTTTCTTACCGTTCTAGGTTTACAGACCCCCATCGCCGCCGCTGGCTGGAGCGCTCTGCACAGGCGGTGCCTCCATGGCTAGTGACTTTGCATTTCCTGTGATGTTGCATACGACTTCATTTGGGTTGAAAACCATCTGCGCCGCTGGGTTTCTATTTATCGGCTGACAGATCCTTGGACTACCTGCAGCCCCAACAGAAAGGGGCAATGGCGCATGTCTGGGATATCAAATACGATTGCAAAGTATGATAGAGAACACTGCGAGTACCGTGGGTTCCTGGAAGGTTTTGGCGTTGAACCAGAGCCAGACTTGGTGCTCTGCTGCACCTCACTTGATGCCGTTGAGCACTACACTCTGTTATTTCTGTCGATTACCCACGCTGGGCTTCCAGTCTTTCTCGTCTATTGGGAGAGGATCCTTTTTGACTTCTCCACTCACATTCCGGACTACTCAACCTCGCCCTGAATCTCGTTGATGGGCGGACATTGGGCATCAAACCTGCGCTCTTGGGGATCCTCTGTTTTGCGGTTTACACAGCTGCATATTTATCAGAGGCTGCTTGAGCCTACTTTCAACTCCAAAGTTGCTGTCACAAGACCTGTCGACCTCAAGCGGTCTCTGAGGCCGCATTCGGAACTCCTGGGCCAGGTACAGGCCCACGATGAGATGCAAATAGACAAAGAACGCAGCCAGTGTATCTCCTTTGACTCTCAGGTAGGCCCGACTCCTTTCCAAGTGTTCATTAAGCCTCCTGTAGGTAACTGTTTTATTATAAGGATTAGAACAGTAGACTCAATACGACACCTGATGGAAGCAATACAGTCAAAGGCAGGGTACCCTGTTCATTTACAGTCTCTGATTTTTGGGGGGAAAGCACTTGCAAACCATTGCTCGGTTAGTGACTATTCCATGGTCTCTGGGTCTTCCATCAGCCTCAATCTCAGACTGAGGGGTGGATTGATGGGCCATAACAGGGCACATGGACCCTCCACGGGAGCTGGCCCATCCAAAACAGTACCCACCAAAGGTTCATATAGAAATGTATTACAGGGGGAGAAGAACATTCCCACAGCTCCTGCTGCCCCTGCTGAAAGTTCCCCCAAGCCATATATTGTAGAACTGCAGGACAGCGTGCCTGAACTAAACATTGACAGTCTAGATATTGACATGCATAGAACTGCCTATGAATCCCAAGCAATCATTGGCAGATTCAACTGCTTCTGGCCCAAACCAATGGAGCTGTTCCATTGGATTTTTACAAATTGGACTATGGACTATGAAATACACCTTTGCTCAAAGGGGTATTTCATTGTCAAATTTACATCCACTGAGGTCAGAGATGCCATTATCAGCACGGGACCATGGTTCTGGGGCTCCACGGGACTCTTCATTACACCATGGTTCCCAAATTTTGATGCCAACACCATGGAGGTGACCAATATGCCGGTCTGGGTTAGGCTCTACAACCTCCCGCTACATTTTTGGAATGAAAATGTTCTTGGCTGCATTGGAAATACCCTCGGCAGATACATTAAAACAGACACTCAACGCCTGGAAGAGCGCATATTCACCTTCGCACGAATCTGTGTGGAGGTTGACTTGAGCAAGGGACTCCCTGAGTCCATTATGCTGAACAACAAACAACAGAGATGGACACAACATTTAGACTATGATAATACAGCTTTCAGATGCAGGATTTGCAGGTGCACAGGCCACCTACAAAACTCATGTCCGGCAGCAAAAAGGGATAACAGGAAAAAGAAGAAAACAGGCAAAGTGGCAAAAGGTTGGCAATTTCCATCTGAAGAACCAGAACTTCAGGAAGAAGAGGTGGAACCAACACCACATGAGAATCATCAAACTGATACTTCCTTGGGCACACAAGAACAGGAAATGCAAGAGCAGCCCGATGCCACCGCAAAGACTCAGCAGGCTATGGGACCTGGCACACTTGACAGTGGGGGATACAAAAGAACACATACATCAGACACATCTGACTCGGATAAGGACAATGGAGTACCAACAGAAGGAAATCATCTTGTCCTTATAGAGACCGAGCCAACACTTGGGGCTTGGCGTAAGGTTGAAAAGAAGAAGGGGAGAAAATCATAATTGTATCTCCTTTTGTTTTTTATTTTGCGGCATATTGAATGTCTTTGGACATATACCAGCTCATACAACATGTAATTTTGTTTACTCTTAAATAAAATTACGAACTTTTTCATTGTGAAAAAAAAAGAAGATTGGTCGAATTTGGATCGGAAGTCAAAGAGCACAATACGGTTGTGTATTTCATATTCGGTATTATTGAATGTATCTGGGGAAGCTACGGTAAAGAATTTGTGGGTCAAGTTAGGGACATTGTACCAATCTAAGTCTCTGGTAAATAAATTATTCCTGCAGAAAAAATCTATATATCCTGATGATGAAGGATGGAGACTCGGTGACAGATCACTTGAACGCCTCAATACTATGGTAAGTCAGTTGTCATCTATTGATATTAAAATCTCAGATGAAGATAAGTGCATCAATTTGTTATGTTCTCTACTAGATTCATGCAATAGTCTGGTTATTGAAATAGGTAGCAATACAACTACCTTGAATTTTGATGAGATTGTCTCAGCCTTGCTATCGGAGGAAATGAGATGGATAAATATGGAGGAAATAATGGAGATGCCTTATCTTTACGAGGAAGGTCTCGGAACATAAAAAAAAAAATTTCGAGTGGGAAATCTAAATCTCCATGAGAGGATGTAAATGTGTGGTGGAAATGTGGAAAGGAAGGGCACTACAAAAAGGATTGCAAATCTAAAGCTCTTGAGAAAGGAAAGGGATCTGATGATGCTCTTTATGCAGAGGAAAAAACCACCTCAGATGAAGATGGGGATATGTATTTGGCTTCTTCAAATACAAATGTAGATCATGAGGCATGGTTGATTGACTCGTGTACATCCTTTCACTTCACTCCCCGTAGGGAGTGGTTCTACGAGTATGAGAAGTATGATGGTGGTGATGTCTTCTTAGGAGATGATAGGAAATATAGAATTTTCGGATGTGGAAAATTCAAGTTGAAGCTACAAAATGGAAGGATTAGAACACTTCATGGTGCTCTGTAGATTCCTTCATTGGCCATAAATCTGAATTCTATAAGAAAGATGGATGATGCAGGTGTAAAAACAATGTTCAAGAAAGATACCTGCAAGATGGTTCGGGGAGGAGTGGTATTAATGCGAGGAGTTCGGATTTGAACTCTGTGCAAGCTTCAAGGTAGCACTGTTATTGATGGGTGCAGTAGTTCCATGGTTCCTGAGAATGGCCTTCGGATACTGCATGGTAATGGTATGGAAGAAGGTATGTCTAATTTCTCTTTAGCTTTCGATTTGTGTGAACATTGTGTCTATGGGAAGCAGAATCGGGTGAGTTTTCCTTCTGGTGCTAAGAGGGCGAACAAGATATTAGATCTTGTGCATAGTGATGTGTTTGGACCCGTGTCAAATCGATCACTGGAAAATTTTGTGTACTATGTTTCATTCATAGATGACTTCTCAAGGAATACATGGTTATATTTCTCGAGGAAGAAATATGAAGTCTTTGAAAGATTTAGAGAATTTAAGGCTCTGGTGGAAAACTAGACAAAGAAGAATATAAAGGTGTTGAGGATAGATAATGGTGGGGAGTTCTGTAAGAATGAATTTGAAGAGTTCTTTAAGAAGTGTGGTGTATCATGGTAGAAGAATAATCCATACACACCTCATCAAAATGGAGTTGTAAAAAGAATAAACAAAACACTGATGGAAAAGGAAAGAAGCATGCTTAGTGGTACCAGGCTAGGACAGGAATTTTGGGCAGAGGCAGTAAAGATTGCATGTTACCTAGTTGACAGATCACCTTCGTCAACGTTGGAAGATAAGACTCCACATGAGGTATGTACTGGTAAGAAACCCTCTCTTTCACATCTGAGGGTATTTGGCTGTGATGCATATGTACATGTTCCAAAGGATAAAAGGACCAATTTGGATAATAAATTTGAAAGGTGCATCTTTATTGGGTATAAGGATGGTTTAAAAGGTTACAAGCTTTGGAACCCAGAAACAAGGAAGGTTGTGTACAATCGAGATGTGGTGTTTAGAGAGGTGAAATATGTGTTAAACATGAATTCCTACCAAAGGAACCTGAGAAGATAAAGGATTATGAATCTGACTATACAACATAACAAGATTCAGAAGAGGAATATCCACAAACTCCAATTGTGAGAAGATTAGTTCGAGAAAGAAGGCAGCCAGAAAGATATAGTCCATATTCTTTTTGTTCAAATTTTTTTTTAACTATCACTGATGATGATCACAGAATTTTCAGGGAGGTAGTGGATTCAGAGGATGGAAAACTCTGGAAGGAGGCCATGGTTGATGAAATGGCATCCTTGCACAAAAATGAGGCATGGGATCTGGTGGAGTTACTGGCTAGAAGGAGGCTCATCCAGAGAAAATGGGTGTTTAAGAAGAAGATGAATGTAGAAGGAAAGGTGGAGATATACAAAGCTCGATTGGTAGAAAAAGTTTATTCCCATTTGTTGGGATTGATTTTGGTGATATTTTTTCTCCTGTTGCCAAGGTTACTTCTATTAGATTAATTTTATCTATTGCTGCTGCATTTCATTTTGAGGTAGAACAGATCGATGTGAAGACAAAATTTCTTCATGGGGATCTGGAAGAGGAGATCTACATGAAGCAACCTGAAGGATTTACGGTGAAAGGTAAGAAAGAACTGGTATGCAAGTTAAAAATTTCTTTGTATGGGTTAAAACAGTCGCCAAGGATGTGGTATCAGAAATTTGATACCTATATACGGGGACTTGGCTTCACCAGAAGCAAAGAGCATCATTGTGTGTATTTTAAATTAATTGGTGACGGTGTTATTTATTTGGTCTTTTATGTGGATGATATGTTGCTGATTGGAAATGACAAAGAAATTATCCAGGATTTGAAGACACAATTGTTCTCCAAATTCGACATGAAGGATCTTGGTACTGCAAAATATATTTTGGGCATGGAAATTAAGAGAGATCGGGAAAAGAGGAAGCTCTGGTTAAACCAAAGGAATTATGTTGAGACAATATTGCAGAGGTTCAATATGCAGGATACTAAACCGGTGATGGTTCCTATTCCTGTAAGTGTAAAGCTATTTGTTGAATAGTGTCTGAAGACACAAGAAGAAAATGAGGATATGTCCTGTGTTCCATGTGCAAGTGCAGTGGGTAGCTTGATGTATGCAATGGTCTATACTAGACCATACATTGCACATGCAGTGGCAGTATTGAGCAGGTTTATGTCAAAACCAGGGAAGGAGCATTAGACAACAGCAAAGTGCATTTTCAGATATTTGCGTGGAACAAGTGATTATGTTTTGTTCTACTAGGGAAGACCAGGATTGGACAAAGTTTTTTACATTCATGGTTTTTTTGATGCACATTAGGCTAGAGATCTAGACCAAAGAACATCTACAAGTGGGTATGTTTTTAGCCTATTTGGAGGTGCAATCAGTTGGATGAGTAAAATACAGTTTGTGTTGGCTCTTTCAACTACAGAGGAAGAATACATGGAACCCACTCATGCAAGCAAGGAAGCAGTTTGGTTGCAGAGTTTGTGTTCAAGTATGGGATTGGTGCAATGAGCTATAAGGATAGATTGTGATAGCCAAAGTGATATTTTATTGGCTAAGAATCCTACTTATCATTCAAAGACAAAGCACATTGATTTTCAATATCACTTTGTGAGAGATATGGTTGAAGATAAAAAGGTGTTGTTGGTAAAGGTGGATGCTTTGAAGAATGTTGCAGATGCATTGATGAAGTTTGTGAGCACTCAGATTGGACTAGTGACTAAGCTCTCATGTGGCCCCCTGCGGAAAGAAAACAACAAGTGGGAGAATGTTGGGTATGTGTTATATCCTTTCCACGATTAGTCGCACATGCGAGGTGTTAGTGACCTATAAATATAGGATTCATAATTTTGACTTGACTATTGGTAATCTTGTAAATATGTACATACTTTGCCTTTTGCAAGTTGTATTCTCATATTTTGTAAAAAAATTTAAAAAATCAAAAATCAAAAAGAGGGTAAGAAGTCCTAAAAGAACAATCAAAGGACTTAGAAAAAATAATAGACCCCAAAGAAAAATGAATAAAACATGAAAGTGTGCAAGCCTAAATGCCACTTCTTTTACCTTTCACAGTTGATTATGGCAGAGTGTTAATAAATGCCATAATCTGTGATGAGTTGAACAATTTAATCTTGACTCGTCATATTTCAATTTCAAATGTTGTAGATAGAGAATAAAGAATTGTCATACAGTTTAATCATGACAATTCAATAGTTAGGTAGAGAAATAAAGTGAATCCAACTGTTTAATCTGGATTCCTGGATGAAATAAGTGTAGAATTAGATAGTTATTTTCTTTCAAGAAAAATAAATGTTATAAAGGTTGCTAGCTCAAATGCACCTAATAAAAAAGGAATAAAAAATGATAGTAGTTAAAATTGGGTAGGTAGAAGAAGGTGAGAAGCATCATTGTAAATACTATTCACCAAGGCTGCAAATAACTAACTTCCCTTCCCCATAGCCATTTATCATTCTAAACTATCATTCAGAAAGGCTCAAGGCATTTCCTTGACTTCTGTTGGGACCGAACCCAAGGCTCTATGAATGATCAATTGAAAGTGTAAAATGTCTATATTAATCCCTAGAATCACATCATCATTCCATTCATGCATTCATTTCCTTGAATAATCCTAATTAAAAACCTATTTTACTTAAAGATACTCTAATTCCCATTTGATTGACTTCCCACATCATTTGAAAGCATAAAACCCTCAAAATTTACATTTTATCCTAAGTTTAAGTGATGAAGTTATTATAATTTCAAATTTGCCTTTAAACTTCACTTTTCTTAGTTATATTTATGTATTTTGAGTATACATTGTCCCCTTGTCATATTAACTTTAACTTATTTAATAACTCAGAAAATAACATTTTCCTATATTATATAATTCCCTTTTATAAAATAACCCCAAAAACCCATTAATATAACTTTAGCCAAAGTTATTTATTCCCACATGTTTAAATAAAAAAAACCCGCATTATACCCCTTTGGCTAAATATATCGTTATATAAATATCCCGCCCCCTATGGTAGTTAAATCATCTTGATTTAATTAACTGTATAATAAAAATATTCAAAAGACCTTTAAACATGTTCAAATATGTGTTTAAAACAAAAAATATTAAAACCTGAAGTTTAATTTAAACTAAACTTCAAATAAAACCCATTCCCTTGTTCATTTTCCCTTTCCCGACTCCCTTAACCTAAGGTTAAACTATAACCCTTTGCAAATTCCCCGATACATATCCCATATCGCAATATTAACCTTGGTTAAAAATCCTTTGATACCCCGCCCATCCATTTGATTTATGTATAAAGTCTGTTTTATATATAAAACTTTTATACATTCCTTAGCCATCGGATTTAATCCTAGCCCTCCTATCTCTGTTATCTCATAAATCCTACGGTTCTCAAAAAACACGATATTCTTATCCCCATATCCCTTCATTCCCTATCGAGTAGCATTAGAGCTGTCTGATCATCCCTTCATAATCCAACGACCCATATATAACCCGATAACTTACCCTTCCCACATCGCGCTAATTATCAACCATTGATCTTCATTTACTTTTAAGATCTAACGATCCACATTTAACCCGATCGCTCCAGTCCCCGTCCCTGCCACAACCCATCGCGTTAAGTGACCGCCGTTGATCTCCCCTTGTTAAATTGATGGTACAGATTAATAGCCGCGGCCCCAATGCATTTACCTCGCAACTCTGCATCAGATCCTGACCCTTCGCTCCTTTCCGCCAGATCGGACGATGCAAATTCCTTTTCGCATTTTTAAAGTAATCAACCAAAGTTTCAAAAAAATTACGCAAAAAGAGTTGTTTTCCCAAACCACCCCTTGCCGACATGTCTTAATTTAATTGGATCATGTGCAAAAAGTGAATTTCCGCTTACCACCTTGGAGCCGCATGAAATCCACCCAAACCAAATCCAAAACCGCTCCCACCATTCCTGCAATCAATGTGATTAAACTATGATTCGCCTGAAGGTTTAATGCATTAAAAATAATTTTTTTTCATCGCATTTCACCTATTTGCGCCAGTAAACCTTTGAGGAACTTTGTAGAGCCTCCCTCAACTATTTTCGAAGCTGTTTCTGAACCAGTGTGCCATTTGAATGACCATTTTACTCTGAAATTCACTCATGAGAACCTCCATTACCTCTGATAGCCCAATTCACCCGAATTGAAGACTGTGAACACAACTACAACTTTTTCGACCGCAATTATACCTTTTGAAGGTATTTTTTCTGCCAATCCTATCCAAATACTTTAATTTCAAAGGATAAATCATCATTTAAACTGCCATTTCCTTTAAAAAACTTAAATTTTCCATCTTTGAAATCCAAAAAATGTCCAAAATATAGGGGAAACCCTGTCAAATTTTCTCCAGAAATCCACATTTTCCGTTTAGCAGATTTTAAGCTATTCCCAGATCATTTTCATTGCTGAACTTGATCTTAACCATCCTCTATGCATATACAACTTTTTTATCATCCAGAAACCTACTCAGAGCCCAACTTTTGCCAAAAAAGTCCTTCAAATACCCATTGTTTCAAAAAGAGAACTCAACAAATTGTTTAAACTTGCTCTGTTCAGCAAAAAATGACTAAGAAACAAGTAAGTCCCAAGTCTAGGGGACAAAAATCCCAAAGTCATATTCTACTGTTACTTTATGGTGAAAAAATCAGGGTTAAAGTGTATCAGTTGTCAAAGTGTATCAATAAAAGCAAATTGTTACTGCTGGTTATTTTTCAATTACAACAGTGAAACAGTGAAAAGCAGAGATAAAGAGTATCAGGATTGAAAGTGAAAAGAAGGAGTGTTCTACAAGCCATCTTCCATGAGATAATGCATCAATTTCCAGCAATGCTCCCAACTAATCATAAACTCTATTTGATTAAGATAGACAGTTCTATTTTTTTTTCTTGTAAAAGAGGACAGCTTGCAAACTGTTTTGCTGCTATCCCTCTTCCTGTGTTATATTTCCTATTTTTCCTTGAAACATTATCTCAAACTTTGAGATATTTTGTAAGTAATTCAATTGTATAAAACTTCATCTTTCGAAGTATTCAAGGTGGAATAAAATTTATCAAGAGTAATATAGTCATTTTGCTGGATATATTGAAGTTGGTGTGAGTTAATCAGTAAAGCATCAGACTGGAAAACACAGGATTCTTGTGCTGACCAGATAAAGCTAGTATTTTCCTGTTTTCATTATTTTATTTTTCAAAATTTTCCATACATTCATTTTAATGTGTTATGTCTTTAATGATTAACTAGGAAGGTTAAAATGGGATTAGTGATAAAAAGCTCCCTGTTTTTTACTAGTTGTTCATTACTATGTTTTCTGCTTGATAACCGGACTATAGAATTCTTAAATGCTCTTAGTCCTTGTTTGATTCCCTCCTTCAATCTTCATTTATGTAACTTAAAGATTCTTAATTTCCCTTTTGTTCAGATTTCACCCATTCCATCAAAAAAACCTATTCAAAGCCCTTTGAAGGTCATCTACCTTGCCCTTAGTATATTTGTTCTTTAAGCCTTATTTATTAGCTCTGCTTGCCTAGAAAATTGACTCCATAGCCCAATGGTCTGGTAGATTCATTTTTGGTTTACCTTGGAACACCTTTTATTCCCACCAAACTTTCAAAACAAGTCTCATTGTCCACTCATAACTAGCCTAAAATCCAATTATAAAACAAAGTTAAATATTTAGGAGAGATCCCTTTCCGGAACTCAGGAAGGCTAGATCCTGAATTCTAAAAGAGTTTCTTGGTTACCCCTGGTTTTCTTAACTACAAAAATCCTCATCCCACAACCTGAGAATTACTAGGGTGATAACATACTGACGACTCCACTGGGGACTAACCACTCTCCAGTTTTAAGTTTAATCTTGGAGGAAGATTTTTAAATATATCTTTTCTACTTTAAGATTAAGTTTAAAGGTTGTGGGTAATATAATGACAACTCTACTGAGGAAACTAAACTTTTCTTCAGAAATATTTTACAGGTTCAGATCTGATCTATGATGGTGGACAGTGATCAGACACACAAAGGTTAAAATCATCCACCTGGAAAATCCACACCAATTTCACAATCAAGACTCCATTGGAGGAATGAACCTCGAAGAAAAATATGGAAATATCAAGCTTTCAACTTGGATCTTAATCCAAGAAATTATGTTCTTTCTCGTTAAGAAAGTTTTTCAATATGTATTGTATTTTATATAAGGATCTAACTTGGTTGTACAGATACAGTGGCCTTTCATTATGGCTGATTTTCAAGATGATCCAAGAATAAAATGAAGATATGCTCCCATGAGCAAAGATCACATACCTGGATTTCCACACAAGCTACCAAAGGTAAATTGGGGTAACAATCTGCCCAAGTTTCAAGATGAGAACATTGATGATCCTTTACTACATCTCATTAAATTTCATATACACTCATCAAGATTTAAAGGTGATTGGCATGAGGATTGCCTCATGAAAATATTCATGGCAACCTTAGAAGGAAAAGCAAGAGAATGGTATGAAGCTCTCAAACCTGCTAGTTTATTTTCTTTAAAAGATTTTCACAAGGTATTTTATGAGCATTACAAAGAAAATTTTCCATCTTTATCATTAGTTGAAAATTGTTGTGATTAAGCTGAAGATCTCATACATTACCTTAAAAATATTGATGAAGATTTTGAAAATTGGCATCCTAAATATTTATTAGAAGAAGTCCAGAACTTTCATTCTCAACTTAAATGTCATAATAATCAGGAGGAGTTAAACAAAGATGAAATAGATCAGGAGATGAATCAAAATCCACAAAGCCTCTCTGTATTAAAAAATGATGTTTCATTTAATGTTCTGAATGGAGTTAAAGAAAATATTCAACCTCATGATCAATTTTTACATAAGGGAAAAAAAATTGTCATTTCAATCTAAGAATTCAAAGATTCCCACCCCCCCTCACCGAAGAAGAAATCAATTTGCTTCTAAACATGCAACCATCCTCAAAATATTTACATAATGAAGAAACTGTTTCTACTTATTCTAAGGTTGATGAATGTACTAAAGTTTTTATCCATGAAGAGACAGAAGAACAAGTTGATGCTCGTGTTATTCTACCTTCCCAAAAAGGCCCATTGCTTGATAACACTCCTATTGATCAAAATAATGACTTTCAAATAGAATGCAACCAATCTAATCAAGATATATTACTATTTTTGGAAGAGAAATATGTTTATCCAATGTTTATAATTGATGACATTCCTTCTTCTGAAGATTTGCCTAAATATGATCAGTATGATGATAATTATGTTCTTCAAATTTAAGATAACTTCGCAAAACAAACACTAGCTAGTTTGAAGAATGAGATATTAGATTTTCAATTTGATGAGGCTTTTCTAAAATTTCTCTTTTTTATTTTTAAATCAAGAAAATGTTCTCCTCAAGTTAAAAAATGGCTTCTTGATATAATTTCTGAAAATTATGAAACTAAAATCAAACTTTTGCATTCTCAAATTCAGTCATACAATTTCCGAAATCCTAAAAGTTTCTTTGAAAATCTTCCTTCTCCAAAGAAAGAAGAAATTGTAATAGCTTTTGACTTGAATATTGAAGATGATTATTCTTCCAAACACAAGACTGAAGAAATAGTTTCATGGTATAATATTCATAATTCAACTGAACAATTAGTCATTGAAGGCCTAGAAGTAACATACATCATGCTTTTATTGATCCTATATCAGATTATATGGAGAATCTTTTTAGCCCAATTCTGCAAACATGTTTTCTCTATAAGGATCGAATACATCAAAAGTGGCCTTTACACGTCATATCATTTATTATAAAGGCACATGATCATAATATACTTCCAATTTTGATCACAAGCAGTCAAGTTATCCATTTATTTTTACAGCTACTTGATTGACTTCATTGGAATTTTTGTATTACCTGTTCAACAAAATTAACAGTAGATTAGAATAGGTAGATGAGTGCCAATAAGCTCAAAATTTTGAGCATATTTTTTAGTTTTTAATTTTCAGCTAGTTTTTCATTAAGATTTAAAGCAAGGATGAGGTCCTAAAGATGTTTAAGATCTATAAGTTGGTTTGAAAATTGTTGTGTGTTGTTTTAGTTTCAGATCAGATTTCAGTTTGCAGAAATCAGAAGACAATTACAAGATCACCAAAGTTAAAGATGAAGGCTACTGATCTCAGAGTTCTTGACATTTCACCAAGAAATGCCATCCCCAAGTGAAGCCGATGTTAGTGACCTATAAATATAGGATTCATAATTTTGACTTGACTATTGGTAATCTTGTAAATATGTACATACTTTGCCTTCTACAATTTTTATTCTCATATTTTGTAAAAAAAATTAAAAAAATAAAAAATCGAAAAGAGGGTAAGAAGTCCTAAAAGAACAATCAAAGGACTTAGAAAAAATAATAAACCCCAAAGAAAAATGAATAAAACATGAAAGTGTGCAAGCCTAAATGCCACTTCTTTTACCTTTTACAGTTGATTATGGCAGAGTGTCAATAAATTCCATAATCTGTGATGAGTTGAACAATTTAATCTTGACTCATCATATTTCAATTTCAAATGTTGTAGATAGAGAATAAAGATTTTTCATACAGTTTAATCATGAAAATTCAGTAGTTAGGTAGAGAAATAAAGTGAATCCAACTGTCTAATCTCGATTCCTGGATGAAATAAGTGTAGAATTAGATAGTTATTTGCTTTCAAGAAAAATAAATGTTGTAAAGGTTGCTAGCTCAAATTCACCTAATCAAAATGGAATAAAAAATGATAGTAGTTAAAATTGGGTAGGTAGAAGAAGGTGAGAAGCATCATTGTAAATACTATTCACCAAGGCTGCAAATAACTAACTTCCCTTCCCCATAGCCATTTATCATTCTAAACTATCAGTCAGAAAGGCTCAAGGCATTTCCTTGACTTCTGTTGGGACCGAACCCAAGGCTCTATGACTAATCAGTTGAAAGTGTAAAATGTCTATATTAATCCCTAAAATCACATCATCATTCCATTCATGCATTCATTTCCCTGAATAATCCTAAGTAAAAACCTATTTTACTTAAAGATACTATAATTCCCATTTGATTGACTTCCCACATCATTTGAAAGCATAAAACCCTCAAAATTTACATTTTATCCTAAGTTTAAGTGATGAAGTTATTATAATTGCAAATTTGCCTTTAAACTTCACTTTTCTTAGTTATATTTATGTATTTTGAGTATACATTGTCCCCTTGTCATATTAACTTTAAATTATTTAATAACTCCTTAGAAAATAACATTTTCCTATATTATATAATTCCCTTTTATAAAATAACCCCAAAAACCCATTAATATAACTTTAGTCAAAGTTATTTATTCCCACATGTTTAAATAAAAAAAACCTGCATTATACCCCTTTGGCTAAATATATCGTTATATAAATATCCCGCCCCTATGGTAATTAAATCATCTTGATTTAATTAACTGTATAATAAAAATATTCAAAAGACCTTTAAACATGTTCAAATATGTGTTTAAAACAAAAAATATTAAAACCTGAAATTTAATTTAAACTAAACTTCAAATAAAACCCATTCCCTTGTTCATTTTCCCTTCTCTGACTCCCTTAACCTAAGGTTAAACTATAACCCTTTGTAAATTCCCCGATACACATCCCATACCGCAATATTAACCTTGGTTAAAAATCCTTTGATACCCTGCCCATCCATTTGATTTATGTATAAAGTCAGTTTTATATATAAAACTTGTATACATTCCTCATCCATCGGATTTAATCCTAGCCCTTCGATCTCCGTTATCTCATAAATCCTACGGTTCTCAAAAAACGCGATATTCTTATCCCCATATCCCTTCATTCCCTATCGCGTAGCATTAGAGCTGTCTGATCATCCCTTCATAATCCAACGACCCATATATAACCCGATAACTTACCCTTCCCACATCGCACTAATTATCAACCGTTGATCTTCATTTACTTTTAATATCTAACGATCCACATTTAACCCAACAGCTCCAGTCCCCGTCCCCACCATATCCCATCGCATTAAGCGACTGTCGTTGATCTCCCCTTGTTAAATCGACGGTACAGATTAATAGCCCCGGCCCCACTGCATTTACCCCACAACTCTGCATCAGATCCTAACCCTTCACTCCTTTATGCTCGACCGGACGATGTAAATTCCTTTTCGCATTTTTAAAGTAATCGACCAAAGTTTCAAAAAAATTATGCGAAAAGAGTTGTTTTCCGAAACCGCCCCTTGCCGATGTGTCTTACTTTAATTGGATCGCGTGAAAAAAGTGAATTTCTGCTTACCACCTTGGAGCCGCGCGAAAACCACCCAAGCCAAATCCAAAACTACTCCCATCGTTCCTGCAATTAATGTGATTAAACTATGATTCGACTTAAGGTTTAATGCATTAAAACTAAACGTTTTTCATCGCATTTCACCTATTTGCGCCAGTAAACCTTTGAGAAACATTGCAGAGCCTCTCTTCACTATTTTCGAAGCTGTTTCTGAACCAATGTGCCATTTGAATGACCATTTTAGTTAACGAAATTCACTCATGAGAACCTCCATCACCTCTGATAACCGAATTCACCCGAATTGAAGACTGTGAACGCAACTGCAACTTTTTCGACTGCAATTATACCTTTTGAAAGTATTTTTTCTGCCAATCCTATCCAAAATGCTTTAATTTCAAAGGAGAAATCATCATTTAAACTGCCATTTCCTTTAAAAAGCTTAAATTTTCCATCTTTGAAATCCAAAAAATGTCCAAAATATAGGGGAAACCCTGTCAAGTTTTCTCCATAAATCTACATTTTCCTTTTAGCAGGTTTTAAGATATTCCCAGATCATTTTCATTGTTGAACTTGATATTAACCATCCTCTATGCATATAAAACTCTTTTATCATCCAAAAACCTGCTTAGAGTCCAACTTTTGCCAAAAAAGTCCTTCAAATACCCCTTGTTTCAAAAAGAGAACTCAGCAAATTGTTTAAACTTGCTCTGTTTAGCTAAAAATAACTAAGAAACAAGTAATTCCCAAGTATGGGGGACCAAAATCCCAAAGTCATATTCTACTATTACTTTATGGTGAAAAAATTAGGGTCAAAGTGTATCAGTTGTCAAAGTGTATCAGTAAAAGCAAATTGTTACTGCTGGTTATTTTTCAATTACAGCAGTGAAATAGTGAAAAGTAGAGATAAAGAGTATCGGGATTGAAAGTGAGAAGAGGTGGGAAAGAAGGAAGGGTATTCCCCAAAAGCCATCTTCCACAAGATAATGCATCCAATGCCAGCAATGCTCCCAGCAAATCATGATATCAGTTTGATTAGGATAATCAATTCTATATTTTCTTGTAAAAGAGAACAACTTGCAAACTGTTTTGCTGCTGTCCCTCTTCTTATGTTATATTTCCTATTTTTCCTTGAAACATTATCTCAAACTCTGAGATATTTTGTAACCAATTTATTTGTATAAATACTTCATCTTTCGAAGTATTCAGGGTGGAATAAAATTTATCAAAACTACTATAGTCATTTTTCTAGATATATTGAAGTTGGTGTGAGTTAATCAGTAAAGCATCAGACTGGAATTGAAATTAAAGACATCATAACTCAGGATTCTTGTGCTGACCAGATAAGTCTAGTTTTTTCCTGTTTTCATTGTGTTATCTTTCAAAATTTTCCATACATTCATTTTAATGTGTTTCTGTCTTAAATGATTAACTAGGAAGGTTTAAACAGGATTAGTGATAAAAAACTCCTTGTTTTTTACTAGTTGCTCATGATTATGTTTTCTGCTTGATAACCAAACTATATAATTCTTAACTGCTCTAAGTCCCTGTTTGATCCCCTTCTTCAAATCTTCATTTCTGTAACTTAAGGATTCTTAATTGCCCTTTTGTTTAAATTTCACCCATTCCATCAAAAAGGCCTATCCAAAAGCCTTTGAAGGTCATCTACCCCGCCCTTAGTACATTTGCGTCTTATTCCCTAACTCTGTTTGCCTAGAAAGTTGACTCCATAGCCCAATGGTCTAGTAGATCAATCTGTGGTTTACCTTGAAACACTTTTTATTTCCACCACACTTTCAAAACAAGTCCCACTGTCCACTCATAGCTAGCCTAAAATCCAATTATAAAACAAAGTTAAATCTTTAGGAGAGATCCCTCTCCGGAACTTAGGAAGGCTAGATCCTAAATTCTAAAAGAGGTTCTTGGTTACCCCTAGTTTTCTTAACTACAAAAATCCTCATCCCACAACCTGAGAAATTTTAGGGTGATAACATGGGGGTCACAAGGGGGGTGATATCCCCACCTATTCGGTGTGTCGGGGCGCAACGGCAGTGGCGACATCCCCACTGTCCGAGTTTCGCGGGGGTTGGTATCCCCCTATGCGGGGTCCGGGGGAAGCTCCCGGAAAAAAATCTTGTTTTTTGGCCGGTCGGACTGCTTATGGTCTTGTGCATGGGTTTTCACATGGTTTGGGGCATGATGGTTTTCGACACACAGTGTTGTAGATCAGATTAAGGGAACTACGGTTATGTTCTAATCTAGGGTTAATGGATTGGGGTTTATGAATGATTCATAATTTGTGTGTGTGTGTGTGTGTGTTGTAACACTAAAAGTAATATAATAAAAAATCAAGCTGGTAGTCTCAGTATTGGAATCTAGTGGAAAAATATTTGTGTATATGTTTTATGTTTTATGCTCTTGCTATTGTTTATTTTCTTTCTTTAAGAATTTTTTTGCAGATAATTTCTATATAGGGTTAAAACCTACATTTGGTATCAGAGTTGTTTCAGCTTCAAGGGGACGCCTTTGCTACTGAGGGGTTTTTCGCTCGGGCCTTTAGTAGACCCTATTCAGTGGGAGATCTATGGGATCGATTCTTGTGGTGAAAGAAGATGGCGAGAAGTGGAAAGATAGAGATCAATAAATAATATGCTCATAGTTTTGAGTTCTGGAAGCTCAAGATGGAGGATCTGTTTGTTGTAGTCCAACAAGAAATTGAAGCACCTACACTAGTGTGGGACCAATAAGTACTAGCATCACCTACACTAGTGTGGGACCAATAGGTCTTAGCAACACCTACACTAGTGTGGGCTAAATTTGGTGCAGTTTCTATTTTAATTTTCCCTTAATTAAAATGGACAATAAAATCTAATCTTATCTCATAATCACTTGTAATAGTTAACTGAGTGTGATAAACTCAATTAGCTCATGAATTTTGAGTTGAGGATAGTTGGTGAGGTACGCAGAGTAATTCTAGTTGTAATAGAGTTCGAAGTGTAGTTGGTGCATTAGTTAATGCATGAGAAAAAAGTTAACTCAATCTAGGAGAGTTAAAGTTAGTTGAGCTAGTTGTAACTATTTGTTGCACTAGTGAGATATTGTTGAGATTCAACAAGATGATGAGCTTAGTGAAAATGAGTTGCCTTCACTAAGTGGGCCCACAGGCTATTTTTAGGTGCAAATCTATTTTTAGACTGTCTATTTTTAGACATGGTGATCATATTTCAGAAGTTGCAGGATGCTATTTTTGGATGGTTGGTCAAGTTGGAAAAACAATTGAAATTATATTTTTAGAATATTGTGTGAAGTCTATTTATAGATTGTCGATCTAAAAATAGAAGTGTCGATTATTATTAGCTCCTAATAATAATTCGAAAATAAACATCAACTTATTCTCTTGGAGCACTTAATTTTAGTGTACAGATTTGAAAAATCAGTGGGATGAAGGAATTACGCAATTCCTAGGGTTTACTAGTGGTTCGTGCATGGAGGATTCAGTTAGAACTAAAGTGGAAAAGTTATGACAGAGTTGGAAGAGTAGGTATAGGAGTTGTTATTCAGTTTAACTCAGTTAATGGAGTTAAACTCAGTTGAGCTAGTTATATCTAGTATAACTGAACGATACACTAGTGAGAGTGGAGTGAATTAATTCACAAATAATAACTCATTAATCAACTGAACAAATACATCAGTTAAATACAGTGCATGTCAGTTCCAGTGGAGACCCAGTGGAGAGATAGGTGAAAGGGCAAGATGAACTATTTCTTGTGACTATAGTGATGCATTGATTGCACCACACACACATTGGATTTTCCAATGAGGATTGCATAGTCAAGGCAAGGGTAATTCAAATTCATTCAGAGCTATTCTTCAGCAGTGATTGCGCAGTGGAGGCATACTATCAAGTGGCAAGAAATGAGTGCATGGATTTGCAGATTTCTTCTGATTAGTGTGTGACGATTGATTGTACTGAGAGCTTGATGTACTAAGATTTGTACGAGATTGCTACATGATCTCCATGATACATAATATATGATATTTGGGGTTTTTCAGCTTCATTTTTCCCATAAAACAACTTTGTTATGTGCGATTGTTTTTATTTTCTTCATGTGTTTGCAATTGTTTTAATTTATGCAAAAGATTAACAGTGGAAGGATTTTGTATTTAGAAAGAAGATAAATATTGTTAGATCAGGAGAACCTGGATATATACGTGCATCTTGTATATAATTTCTACATGGTATCGGAGCAGTGTTAATTCTTGAAGATTGAAATTGTGAATAATTGTTGAGTTTGTGTTGGTGGACAATTCGAATTCGCTGCAGAAATTATTGGTGTGATAGTTGAGTATACATTGAAATGTCTTTCAATGGGTTAATATTGGAGTATTCCCTTGATGGCAGGTTGAATTACATAGCCTGGAAGGATAGGATGGAGGTGGTGCTGGAGGATAATGGACTGAAGGAGTTCATTGATAGTGATGTTCCTAAGCCGGGATCTAGCGATGCTGCATTACTTGACGCATGGCAAAAGAAGGTAGCGAAGACAAGAAGAATTCTCTTGGAAGGTGTGAAGGACCATATTGTTTCTAGCCTTCAAGGGAAAGCCACTCCATTCACAATGTGGAAGGATTTGACAGATTTTTTCCAAAGCAGCAGCGACCAGAGGAAGGTGGCGCTAAAAGATAAGCTCAGAAAAATAAAAATGGAGAAGGGCGACAGTATTCCAAAATATTTCATGAAGTTTTTCCACTGTAGGGATGAACTGGGAAGTGTGGGGATTACTGTTGATGATGAAGACTTAGTGAGCTTGGCTCTCCTTGGGCTTCCGAAGAGTTGGCATAGCTACGAAGACTCTGTCAATGGATGTGAGAAACTGTTGGGATGGGAGAGAGTTTGGTCGGATCTTGTGCAGGAGGAGATAAGGTGAAGTACCAGGGATGGCGCTTCATCGAAGAATGAAGATGAAGAGAATTGTGCTTTGGCTTCCAAAACAAGGAAAGGGAAGGGGAAGAAATTTCCTTCAAAATCCGAAGCTAAATGCAAGAAGCAGGATTTTTCCAAGGTGAAGTGTTTTCACTGTCACAAACATGGGAATTTCTCCACTAACTACCCAAAGAAGAAGAAGAAAAAGAAGGTTGCTGGAGCTGCAGCTGGAGTGGCCTTAGCCACGCAATTTTAACTTGATTTCTCTTTTATCGCATGCTTGGTTTCAAGCTCAATGGGATTGGTGTGGTATCTTGATAGTGGTGCGTCTTTCCATATGACGGGAGACAAGGAGTTGTTTAGTGACTTGGAGGAGAAGGACCTCCAAATGCATATAGAGATGGGCGACAATGGTCGATACAGTGCGAATGACATTGGGACCATTACCTTTGAGAGGGAATCAGGTAATCCATTTATGTTGAAAAATGTTATGCATGTTCTAGGTCTAAAGAATAACTTGGTCTCGGTCGCAATGTTGGAAGACAAAGGTTATGACGTTGTTTTTAGCGATGGAAAATATTTCCTGCGACATTAAAAAACGAGTCAAACGAAGAGGATAGGGATTCAAGTTAAGAATCTCTACAAAGAGTTTGGAGGTAGATGGTTGCGGCTAATAATGATGGGCAGCAGGAAAGTGGTGGCCCGGGATGAGGGCGAACTATGGCACACGAGATTGGGCCATCTTCACCATGGAGCTTTGAAGATTCTGCAGCAGATTTCTACTGGACTTCCTAAGGGCACCCTTGCGCAGTCAGATCAGTGCAAGGGGTGTACTTTAGGGAAGTATGTGAAAGCCACCTTTCACGAGAAGGATAGTCGCGCCACGACGATCCTTGAGAGAGTTCACACGGACGTGTGTGGTCCTTTCTCAGTTGCTTCGACAGCAAAGCACAAGTATTATGTGATCTTTGTTGATGATTTCTCTCGAAAGTGCTGGATCTTCTTCATGCAGAAGAAGAGCGATACATTCGCGAAGTTCTGTGAGTTTAAAGCACTGGTCGAGAAGGATTTGGGGAAGAAGGTGATTGCTCTAAGGAGTGATAACGGTGGTGAATTCATCTCGGCTGAATTCAAGGAGTTCTGCAGCGCAGAAGGGATTCGGAGAGAGCTCATCGCACCCCATAACCCACAGCAGAACGGGGTCGCTGAGCGGAAGAACAGAACGATCGTGGGTGCTGCATGAGCTATCTTGCGCATGACCGGGGCTACGGGTACAACGTAGGGAGGAATCATGCAACTGCTTCACGGTTTATGTGCAAAACGTTGTCTCCACCATAACATAGAGTACTTGGCATGAGGTACTTTTTGAAGAATATTTCACTAGTAAGAAGCCTGATATTTTTCATTTGAAGATTTTTGGTCACCTGTTTACATTCATGTGACAAAGGATGCCAGGAAGAAGTTGGAGCCGACTGCAAAAGTTTGGATATTTGTGGGGTACACAGAAACACCCCATAACTATCGTGTGTATTTTCTAGACAGTCGAATGACTGTTGTGCGACGGGATATAAAATTCAATGAGGTGAAAGCCATGAATTTGTCACTTGAGAGGGAGCTACACTTGCATGTAGAGGAGGAGCTACTTGTTCCCAAATATGAGCCTCTAGATGTGGATCGGCCACAGGAGGATATTCATGATTGTGGAGTGTGTTAGCCCCCTTGAAATTCCTTGACAAGCAAGCAAGGGGAAAATTAGTTTATGAGCCTTCAAGGAATGCATTTCCCTTGAAAACACATCATCCTTGAAGCCTTTCCATGTTCCTTGCTCTTTAATCCTTTCCCTCTACTGTTCTTGAGTCAATAAGCCTCACTGATTGCATAAAATTGTACTCCAAAAGGCCTTTATTTGCCCTTGTATCCTTGCAGAATGTCCCATTTTACCTTTCTCTTTTCCTCTTTTTAGAAGTCCACTTTCATCCCAACCCCCAAAATTTCTCCATAGTCCTCTCTTCCAAATCTCCCCAAAATCCCCTTTAAATTCTGCCCTTGCCCTTTGTTTGGCCAAATTCCCCTTTTTTCCCCTTACCGTTATCCTTTCCCAATCTTAAAATTCATTAAAAAGGGCCCAAAAACCCACTTTGCACTTTATAATAGGGCCTACCCCTTTTCTGCTAGTCCCTAACCACTTCCCCACGTGACCCACACCCAGGACTAAGCATTTAAGTCCCGGGCGCTCATCGCAATCGGAGCAGTCGAGTGGGCGTTTTCCTTTGTAACATCGAAAAAGTCCGATGCAATTGGGTTTTGTTATCAAAGACCCACGATATATTATATACCGTCGATCCAATATCCCGATCCGACGGTTGAGCGCCAATCGCACTCCCCGCCCCGATCGTAATCGCAAGTCTCGCCGTGCCACCCCTCTGATCTTTGCAATTGCAATCTCCCGACCAAATCACAGCCGTCCATCTCCTCCCATCGATCCAACGGCCCGACGCTAATCGCTCCGCGCAATCACAATGCCCGATCGCTCCCACTCTCTGCCCTATGCGATCGCGACCTTCCAATCCCATCCTAGCCATTGATTCCCCCCATTGATCCAATGGCCATCGCTCTCCCCTTTCCAATCGCAATCGCAAATTCCAATCGCTACCACCTTCCGCCCTTTGCGATTTCGATTTTCCCGATCAAATCATAGCCATCCATCTGTCCCAAGATCCAACGGCCTTGAATCAATCGCACCAGCGCTCAATCGCATACCCACTCCCAATCGCAATCGAAACTTTGGAATATGTCACCCCTACCCCCCCGATTGCGATCTTCCGACTTCATCTCGACCGTCCATTGGATCTAAGATCGACGGTCCAAAAATAATCGCCCTCCACCCATGCCGGGTCCGACCACACACTCATTTCATTGTATTTTCATTCATTTTAACACATTCCTCCCATTTTCATAAGCCATCCCACGGATTAATCTCCATCGTCAATCTTCATCACCAGACCATGATCTAACGGTCCACACTCATTTCTCCACCAAAACCCTATTCGTTGTTGTTTACGCCATATTGTTGCATTATCCACCATTGTTTCATATAAAACCACCACCGCCGCACTATCACTCGACCCGCCCTCCATAACCACCTCCCTATGTATGGATTTCATAACTGAGTTTCGTGTTCTGCAGGGTTATCAGGTGGTGAAAGCCGCCATGATTCAAAATCTCTGTATAGTCACAGAGAAACAGGAAAGTACCATTTCAAAGAGCCAAACTCATGAAGAAAGGTCTGAGAATATGTATGACAGGGCTCACATTAAAGAGACAAGGTTTAAACTCTGTGAAGTCTTTCCCGGAGTCATTAAAGCATTGATTTCGCAGTCAGAGACCAGCGTGGAAGCGACAAAGAGTATCAGCAGGAAAAAAGAGTGTTAAGGCCCGTAATGGAAGATTTTGAGCCTTAATCCAAGTATTTCAAAGCATTTTACCAGATCAAAGACATCATGGACCTCTCAGAAGGCTCAACGCATAGAAATCAAAACTATCAGGGTCTCACATCAGCAGGTTGTTCTAAAGGACAAAGCGCCCATATTGTTTCCATATTTTACCGTGTTCCCGAAGAAAGTTCCATCCTGACCACAGTCCCAAGCTATCAGAGCATTTTTTTCACAAGTATGGTGGACTATTCATTCATTTATTTACCTTTTGTTTATTCACCAAAAGTACCACAGAGTACTGCAGCCAAAGTGCATCATAGCCATACTGGAGTAAATGGAAGCCTAAAGAAGATCGTTCGTTCACTCAAAGAATGCCAGAGATAAATGCACAGGAGTTAAAACAGAATGGGCTTCGGCCCTCTTTCTTTCTGAGATTAATGCTTCATTTAGTGTTTCACCTGCCTCCTCTCCTCTCTTCAGCTATAAAATGCAAGAAGAGACTTATTGTAAGGGTTGTTGATCAGTTATCAGAGAATTGTAAGTTGTTTCTCTTGAGATAAGTCTTTGTGTAAAGTTGTAAGATAGGTTAAGGAAGATGTTTTCAGATTGAGTATTCAGCTATTGGAAATGTTGTACTTGACTGGTATTTCTATTTAATATGAAAAGCACATTTCTTTGGATCCTGATCTAAAGCAGCGATGATGTTTCCTATCTCTGTGTTTTAATTCATTTCATTTTGTTTCTACCGGCCTGCATTAGAATATTGGCATAGGATTTACCCTTGTTAGGTACCCTATGTTTCTTCTCTCCTCGCCTTCAATGTTTTCTACTAAATGTGTTGTCTAAGAATTGATTTCATTTAATTTAACCAGTGTAGTGGATGTTATTGCCTGCTCTCTGATGTATGAATTGAATGGATCAGTTCTTAGATGTTCTTGTCAGGATTTAGCTGGAATATTTGGGAACACTAGGGATTAGAGTTAGCCCTGTCCACTAGGATCCTTGTGCAACCAGCTAGCCTTTCTAAGATCCCTCAAGCTGGAGGCCAAAGCATTGAGAGTTCAAAGTCTCTCTCTAATCTCAGGTCTTTAACTTTGTGTTCTAAACCTTTATTGTCCCTCCTCCCCTACCATTCCATACCACACTATCATCTTTAAGATCCAGTGCTTTAAATGACTAGCCCAATTGAAAGCCTGCATATTGATTAGCAAGAAAATCCTTTCTGACTCCATTGCTGTTTGTTGTTGATGGTTTTGAATGCTCACCGGAGTATTTCACCTTTTCCTAAACCCTCTTTGCTCATCCTTGTCATACATTGAACCCTTCTTTCACGATAACCAACAACCAAACAAACAATCAAACAAACAAACCACGAGCCTTATAACTAGCCTAACATTTTAACAACGAGCTTCAAAGTCATATACCTTTGACATATCATAGAGAGATCCCTCTGCGGACCCAGGAGGGCTAGATCACGAGGTTTGAAAGTGTTTTGATGTTGTCTCCTTATTTTAGTCTTGCCCAATCCCAAGCCCAAAATGTCGGAACCCCAACATAATGGCGACTCCACTGGGGAATGAGACCAATCAGCCTTGATTTGGTAAACCACTGTGGTGGACGGTAAAATCTTAAATAATCCACGATGAATCCACGAGTTCCTCCTGATAAACTTCTTTGGTGATGCGCCTCGCCGACTATCTTGGTTTCACATAAGACTCCATTGGGAGACCAGCCTTCATAACAACATCAGCCGTGCTAAAGGTCCAGTCACTTCACTAATGGAAGACTCTGAACAATTTGCAGAAATACATCCAAGCCTCATAGCAAATTTTCGGTATGGAGTAGCAAGTGTACTGGCAGAAACTGAATGGGAGGACCTTCCAAAGATTGTCCTTCTCAGCTCGAAGCTCGATACTCAACCTGTGCTTAAGAAAATGTTTCTAGATTTGGTGGTTGAGAGTTATGAAGCTGAGATTGAACTTTTGAACTCACAAGAAAAATCTTATCAGTTCAGAGACCCCAGATCATTTTTGGAAAGTCTCCCACCCCCTAAAAATGGAGAAATTCCACTGCTTTTCGATGTGCAAGAAGAAGGTGATCAGGCTTTCAAGAGCCACTTTGAGGATGCAGTGGAAGAAGCAAAAATCGAAGCTGCCCAGGACGAAGACAGCCTACCAGTCATGGCAGGCCTAAAAGAAGAACTGTTACATCATGTGTTCATTGATCCTGTGGTAGAATATATGGAGGCCCTAATTTGCTCAAATACTCCAACATTGATCCTTAGCACGGGCCAAATTCATCAGGAGTGGTCACTACTGATGGTGACCTCAGTTTTGAAGAACCACATGCAGAGCACCTTGTGGTTATCTCTGATAGGCAGTCATTGCTCCTATCCTCTTTTGCTACTGCTTGACTGGCTGCATTGGCATTATTGTATCACCTAGAGCATCGGAGATTTCTAAGTTAGAGTAGAGTAGGTAGGAAGTCTGAAATAAAGCTCAGCCTGTGAGCATGTAATTAGATGTTTTAATTTCTACAAAGTCCAGCAATTCAGACAGTCTAATCCTGGCTAGATTGTTTTCAATTTCTGTCTTAGAATGTAGAGAAGAAGTCTGCTATACAGTTTAATCCTAGCAGATATTAGTTGAGGTAGAGAAAATATGAGGCCAAGAGTTTAATCTGGTCTCATGGAGTAATAAGGGTAGAGATAGAATAGGTTTATTTTCTTGTTTGTAAAAAATAAAAATGATGTAAAGGGTCCGCTAGTTCAAATGCACCGTAGAGGAAAAAATGTTAGGACTATAGTGTGGGTAGGTAGTTGTTTGGGAGAATTTTACTGCTGATGTAATGTCTTCATGATTTGTGGCAGTTGATCTAAAGAAAGAAAGGGATGTGCCAAGCAGCAGGCATTTAGCCTACACCAAAGATTTATCTTCTGAATTCTTGACTCCTTCAAGAAGAAGCCATCCCCATGTGGAGCCACTGTTAGCCCCCTTTAAATTCCTTGACAAGCAAGAAAGGGTTTAATTATTTTTATGAGCCTTCAAGGAATGCATTTCCCTTGAAAACACATCATCCTTGAAGCCTTTCCATGTTCCCTGCTCTTTAATCCTTTCCCTCTGCTATTCTTGAGTCAATAAGCCTCACTTATTGTAGGAAATTGTGTTCCAAAAGGCCTTTATTTGCCTTTGTATCCCTGTAGAATGTCCCATTTTACCCCTCTTTTTCTCTTTTAAAAGTCCCCTTTCCATCCCAAAATTTCTCCCTTAGTCCTCCTATATCTCCCCAAAATCCCCTTTAAATTCTACCCTTACCCTTTGTTTAGCCAAATTCCCCTTTTTTCCCCTTATCGTTACCCTTTCCCAATCTTAAAATTCATTAAAAAGGGCCCAAAAACCCACTTTGCACTTTATAATAGGGCCTAGCCCCTTTTCTGCCAGTCCCTAACCACTTCCCCACATGACCCGCACCCAGGACCAAGCGTTTAAGTCCCGGTCGCTCATCGCAATCGGAGCAGTCGAGCGGGCGATTTCCTTTGTAACATCGAAAAATTCCTATGCGATTGGGTTTTGTTATCAAAGACCTGCGATATATTATATATCGTCGATCTGCTATCTTGATCCGACGGTTGAGCGCCAATCGCACTCCCCACCCTGATCGCAATCACAAGTCTCGCCATGCCACCCCTCTGATCTTTGCGATTGCGATCTCCGGACCAAATCACAGCCGTCCATCTCCTCACGTCGATCCAACGGCCCGACGCTAATCGCTCCGTCGCAATCGCAATGCCTGATCGCTCCCACTCTCCGCCCTATGCGACCGCAACCTTTCGATCCCATCCTAGCCGTTGATTCCCCCCGTTGATCCTACGGCCATCGCTCTCCCTTTCCAATTGCAATCGCAAATTACAATCGCTACCACCTTTCGCCCTTTACATTTGCGATTTTCTCGATCAAATCATAGCCGTCCATCTGTCCCAAGATCCAACGGCCTTGAATCAATCGCACTAGCGCTCAATCGCGTACCCACTCCCAATGGCAATCGGAACTTTGGAATATGAATATGTCACCCCTACCCCCGATTGCGATCCTCCGGCTTCATCTCGACCGTCTGTTGGATCTAAGATCGACGGTCCAAAACTAATCGCCCTCCGCCCATTCCGGGTCCCAGCACACACGTATTTCATTGTATTTTTGTTCATTTTAATGCATTCCGCCCATTTTCATAAGCCATCCCATAGATTAATCTCCGTCGTCGATCTTCATCACCAGACCATGATCTAACGGTCCACACTCATTTCTCCACCAAAACCCTATTCGTCGTTGTTTACGCCATATTGTTGCATTATCCACCATTGTTTCATCTAAAACCACCACCTCCATGCTATCACTCGACCCGCCCTCCATAACCACCTCCCTATGCATGGATTTCATAACTGAGTTTCGTGTTCTGCAGGGTTATCAGGTGGTGAAAGCCGCCATGATTCAAAATCTCTGTACAGTCACAGAGAAATAGGAAAGGACCATTTCAAAGAGCCGAACTCATGAAGAAAGGTCTAAGAAGATGTATGATAGGGCTCGCATTAAAGAGACAAGGTTTAAACTCTGTGAAGTATTTCTCAGAGTCATTAAAGCATTGATTTCGCAGTCAGAGACCAGTGTGGAAGAGGCAAAGAGTATCAGCAGGAAAACAGAGTGTTAAGGCCCGTAATGGAAGATTTTTAGCCTTAATCCAAGTATTTCAAAGCAGTGTACCAGATCAAAGACATCATGGACCTCTCGGAAGGCTCAGCGCACAGAAATCAAAACTATCAGGGTCTCACATCAGTAGGTTGTTCTAAAGGACAAAGCACCCATATTGTTTCCATATTTTACCGTGTTCCTGAAGAAAGTTACGCCCTGACCACAGTCCCAAGCTATCAGAGCATTTGTTTCACAAGTATGGCGGACTATTCAGTCATTTATTTACCTTTTTTTTATTCACCAAAATTACCACAAAGTACTGCAGCCAGAGTGCATCATAGCCATACTGGAGTAAATGGAAGCCTGAAGAAGATCGTTTGTTCACTCAAAGAATGCCAGAGATAAATGCACAGGAGTTAAAACATAATGGGCTTCGACCCTCTTTCTTTCTGAGATTAATGCTTCATTTAGTGTTTCACCTACCTCCTCTCCTCTCTTCAGCTATAAAATGCAAGAAGAGACTTATTGTAAGGGTTGTTGATCAGTTATCAGAGAATTGTAAGCTATTTCTCTTGAGATAAGTCTCTATGTAAAGTTGTAAGATAGGCTGAGGAAGATGTTTTCAGATTGAGTATTTAGCTATTGGCAATGTTTTACTTGACTGGTATTGCTATTTAATATGACTAGCACATTTCTTTGGATCCTGATCTAAAGCGGCGGTGATGTTTCTTATCTCTGTGTTTTAATTCATTTCATTTCGTTTCTACTAGCTTGCATTAGAATATTGGCATAGGATTTACCCTTGTTAGGTACCCTATGTTTCTTCTCTCCTCGCCTTTGATGTTTTCTACTGAATGTGTTATCTAAGAATTGCTTTCATTTGATTTAACCAGTGTAGTGGATGTTATTGCCTGCTCTCTGATGTATGAATTAAATGAATCTGTTCTTAGATGTTCTTGTTAGGATTTAGCTGAAATATTTGGGAACACTGGGGATTAGAGTTAGCCCTGTCCACTAGGATCCTTGTATGACCAGCTGGCCTTTCCAAGATCCCTCAAGCTGGAGGCCGAAGCATTGAGAGTAAAAAGTCTCTCTCTGATTTCAGGTCTTCAACTTTGTGTTCTATACTTTATTTTTTCTTTCTCCCTTACCATTCCATACCACACTATCATCTTTAAGATCCAATGTTTTAGATAACTAGCCTAATTGAAAGCCTGCATATTGATTAGGAGGCAAATCCTTTCCTGACTCCATTTCCCAATGGTTTTGAATGCTCCCTGGAATATTTCACCTCTGCCTAAACCCTCTTTTCTCATCCTTGTCTTACATTCAACCCTTCTTTCCTGATAACCAACAACCAAACAAACAATCAAACAAACAAACCCTGAGCCTTATAACTAGCCTAACATTTTAACATTGAGCTTCAAAGTCATATACCTTTGACATATCATAGAGAGATCCCTCTCTGGACCCAGGAGGGCTAGATCCTGAGGTCTGAAAGTGGTTTTATGTTGTCTCATATTTTGGTCTTGCCAATCTGGCCAAAACATGGGAACCCCAACAGAGTGGAGGAGTCCACTCATGCAGAACCAAACATCAGACAAGGCAGAAAGTGTACCACAGAAGTTGAGAGGCTGAAGCTTGATGCGACATAGAATGTAGGAGTCCCTACATCATAGTGTAGACACAGACAATCACTTGACCGATTTACTGAATACATGGCTCTTATGAGAAAGTGTATCATGACAGATCCATCTTCTTTTGAAGAAGCAGTGCAGAAGCCCACATGGGTAGATTCCATGGTGGAGGAGTATGACTCCATTGTTAGAAACAATGCTTGGGAGATTGTTCCAAGGCTTGTCAGTAAATCAGTTGTAGGATTAAGATGGATCTACAAGGTAAAGCAAGCTGCTGATGGGAGCGTCAAGAAGTATAAGGTAAGATTTGTTGCCAGGGGCTTCTCACAGATCAAGGGGATTGATTATGAAGAAGCCTTTGCACCTATCGCATGATATTATTCCATAAGGACCATCCTTGCTCTCTCAGTGCAGATGGGTTGGCACATTCATCAGATGGATGTGAAGACTGCGTTCCTTAATGGGATCATTGAGGAAGAGGTGTACATTGAGCAGCCTGAAGGATTTGAGATCTTCAGCAGCGAGTCGCATGTGTGCAGGCTCAAAATATTTTTGTATAGGCTGAAACAAGCACCTCGTGCTTGGTACACTCGAATCGACAACTATTTCATTGGACTTGGCTTCACCAAGAGTGAGGTGGATGCAAACCTGTACCAAATTGTGGTGGAGGGTAAGCTTTTAACCATTGTTCTTTATGTTGATGATTTAATACTAACAGGTCATGAGAAGTTGATACACTCATGCAAGTCAAATCTTGCAAAGGAGTTTGAGATGAAGGATTTGGGCCTCCTTCATTATTTCCTTGAATTGGAAATATGGCAGCGAGAAGGTGAACTGTTTGTCTCTCAAGGAAAGTATGCCCGGGAGATACTGGAGAAGTTTCACATGCAAGGCTGCAAGCCTATTGACACTCCTCTTCCAGAAAATTGGAGGAAAGAGGATGCTACATCGGTAGAGGTAGTGGATGCCACTGTTTATCGATAGTTGGTGGGTTCACTCATGTATTTAGTTAATACAAGATCGGACATATGCTATGCAGTGAACCAGCTTTCACAAGTGATGGTTAAGCCTACCAAGCTATTTTGGAAGGCGATCAAGCATGTCCTGAGGTATCTCAGGTGCACATCTGACACTAGAAAATTTGGGGGAAATTTCGATGGTCAATTTGTCGCTATTCCGACACATAGTCATTGCAAGAGCGACAGTTCGAGGGCGGGAAAAACGTGGTTTTCCATACCGTCGCAGTTCCGATGCAATTAAAAAGTGTCCCACTATCGACACTTTTTCCGTCGCTTCCAAACAAGCGTCATTCTTCCGACGTTTCCCAATCCATCGCACTTCCGACGAAATGTGGTCCGACGTTTTGAACGTCGCTCTTCCGACGTTTGTAAACTTTCACAATTATGACGAAATGTGGTCCGACGTTTTGAACGTCACTCTTCCGACGTTTGTAAACTGTCGTAAGTCCGACGCAATGTGGTTCGACATTTTGGACGTCGCTCTTCCGACGGTTGTAAACTGTCACAATTCCGACGAAATGTGGTCCGACGTTTTGGACGTAGCTCTTCCAACGCTTTTAAATTGTCGCAATTCTGACAAAATGTGGTCTAACATTTTGAACGTCGCTCGTTCGACGTTTTTATACTGTCGCTCTTCCGACGTTTTTAATCTGTCGCAATTCCGACGCTTACAAGGCATCAGTATAGCGACGGCAGGTTCAATTTAAAAAAAAAAATGAAACTTTAAAAGAGGAAAAACACTGTTTTGAATATATTATCTGAAGTAAAACAGTCCATGAAGTCATTACATTTTCACGTCTGAAGATTGGAACCCAAATATCCATCCAGAAAAGTGGAAGTCCCACCCTAGACAATGATAGAAAAATACCCCATGTCACATACAGGGACATGATATAAAACCCAGTAACGGTCCACATGGAGATTATCGATAATCTGAGAAAGCATCCAAATATGCCTGAGGCATCTATAAGAAAGTGAAATAGCAGTATGTAGAATAGTAAAGCAACAGATAGAGTACCGACGTCCATTGTTCCAAATACAAATTAAAGTACCCAAAATCCTTGAACAGAGAAAAACGCTAATCATGTGAGGAGTATGATATGTCCAAAATATAAAAAGACCATCAGACCATATCAATAAACCAGCAACATAGACCAGCATCGCTAGTTTTGAAGGCAGAGTGATAAACATTAATCATTTTTTTTTTCACAAGAGAAAAAACATTGCTTTGAATATATTATATGAAGTAAAACAGTCCATGAAGTCATTACATTTTCACATCTGAAGATTGGAACCCAAATATCCATCCAGAAAAGTGGAAGTCCCACCCCAGACAGTGATAGAAAAATACCCCATGTCACATACAAGGACTTGATATAAAACCCAGTAACGGTCCACATGGAGATTATGGACAAATCTGAGAAAGCATCCAAATATGCCCGATGCATCTATAAGAAAGTGAAATAGCAGTATGTAGAATAGTAAAACAACAGATAGAGTACCGACGTCCATTGTTCCAAATACAAATTAAAGTACCCAAAATCCTTGAACAGAGAAAAACGCTAATCATGTGAGGAGTGTGATAGATCCAAAATATAAAAAGACCATCAGACCATATCAATAAACCAGCAACATAGACCAGCATCGCTAGTTTTGAAGGCAGAGTGATAAACATTAATCATTTTTTTCACAAGAGAAAAAATGTTGTTTTGAATATATTATATGAAGTAAAACAGTCCATGAAGTCATTACATTTTCACATCTGAAGATTGGAACCCAAATATCCATCCAGAAAAGTGGAAGTCCCACCCCAGACAGTGATAGAAAAATACCCCATGTCACATACAAGTACTTGATATAAAACCCAGTAACAGCCCACATGGAGATTATTGACAATCTGAGAAAGCATCCAAATATGCCCGAGGCATCTATAAGAAAGTGAAATAGCAGTATGTAGAATAGTAAAGCAACAGATAGAGTACCGACGTCCATTGTTCCAAATATAAATTAAAGTACCCAAAATCCTTGAACAGAGAAAAACGCTAATCATGTGAGGAGTGTGATAACCATCTGCAGAAACCCAGGCTCGCTTGTAAGATCATGCTCGCTTGATTCCAAAATTGGTAACCATCTGTTGCATCTGAGATGTAAGGTTCAGGCTCGCTTGTTTCCATTAGTAGCCCGCTACAGCATCCACCCTGTTCATAGCAAAAAGGTTCCTGTACTAGATATACAGAGAAATAGTATAATACGTAGACCATATAAACATAGCTCTGTATTTCAAAAAACAGGTTTAAAATAGAAACAGGGAAACATTTTTTTTTCTAAGTAAAGTTAATATATTAACAGTGGGAATAAAATTACACCGAAGTAAAAATCATTGCCCAGACTCATGACAAATTTGTCATCAAAAAATCAAAAAATTAAGAAGACTACCCTCATATGGGGAAACTAGTCTTGAACGTTTAATTTACAGAATTCAAAAATATTACAAAGGTCCAACATAGTAAAATAATCTAAAAGCAGCCCAATTAAGTAGGCCATGAAGCAAGAAAAAAAAATTAACCAAACTACTCCTCTGGCTCCTTGACGATTCAACACCATCCTTCTGAAGGTCCAGGATCGCTAGGTGCTACCTCCACATTCATGCCACGGCTCCCCTCCTGAAGGCCTGAATGCTGGCTGGCTTTTTCAGAGCTCAGACCCGCCGGACGGGTGCATTCTTCCTCCATTTGGGCCTCCTCGTGGAAAACCACAGTGACTGAAGTTGTAATTCGTGGGAGGTTGAGAGAGCAATTAAAGGAAAATTGCGCAGTGTGCATCGTGGGAGAAGGTGAACTAGTGGTGAGGAAACAAGGAGCAGGGGAATCCATACAGTGGCCAGATCCTACAACCCAAAGACAACTGGATTGGCCGAAAGACAACTCGGTTGAGGGGCTGGAGGGAGGGCGCAGGAGTTGACCTCTAGTGCTCCCCCTGCGGCAACACATCCTTTGATGCACGCGAGGCATGGGTGCAGTCTCACTATCAATGGGCACAAGAGGAGACGGAGAAGCAGAATTCCAAGAAACAGAGGAAGACAGACAAGGACCAAACCGAGAGAAATGCAGATATGAAGCAAGGTCTACGTAGCAGTTCAGTTGGTCACTTCTCCTTCTCGTCACAGTGAGTAGGCAGTGTAACCCAGCAACCGGCTCGTCTGAAAAACCATAGTGAAATGCCATTTTATCGACCCGACTGCAATGCAATCGAAGGATGCCCGTCATAATTAATCTCTGATCATTAATGAGAGCCGAAGGCCAGATCATATTGGAGCATGTGGAATCGCTAACAGGAGTGGAGGTCCGATCTTGAACAGTGTTAAAACTTAATGTGATTAGATGTGAAAACCTTGGAAATTAATTGAACAACGTTAAAACTTAATGCGATTGATATGAAATCGCCACATCCATGTCCCATCGCCTTAAACGCCATCAAATGCACCCGCAGCTGGGAGCAGGGAAAGTTTTGATTGAGGACACGTGGAAGAAATTGATTGGAGCAGATCTTTGATAGGGCCACTCGCGCAGTGGAAATTCGGACCCGAAAAAGATTAGGGCGAATTTGATAAGAAATTCGCGTCACAACTCCCCAAAAACGCTCAAAAAACATGAAAAAACACCCCCCAAAAAAAAAATGTGTCTTCCAGAACGCACTTGTTTTTTTCGAAGGTCAAATTTCAACATTTTCTAAAATTATGCTAAAAACAAAATTGTTTGTTGAAAAAAGGATTGAAAAAACACCCCCAAAAAAAAAAGTGTGTCTTCCAGAACGCACTTGTTTTTTTTTTAAGGTCAAATTTCAACATTTTCTAAAATTATGCTAAAAACAAAATTGTTTGTTGCAAAAATATTGAAAAAACACCCTCAAAACAAAACCAGTTGATGCTGGAATAACAAAAAAAAAAAATTTGTGTCATAATTTTGACACTTGTGACAATGGAATTAAAGACAACATATTAGGACATTTTTTAAAATCGTAAATTCCTAACATTTTTTATAGATGATGTTAAATATAAACAAATACATGTCTGGAGGGCTTATAATTTTGAACAATTTTCATCCATGTTGTTAAACATAAAATATCTTGACTTTAAACAACCCCAAATTTGTAATTATTTTCAACCATAACCTTAAAAATAAAGGTAAATCTAAAGTTTTTCAATCTTAAGTGTTCAACATACTTGAACAATGAAATTATGGAGAAAATATAAGACTTAACAATTTAAAATAGAAACAAGTAAGAATAATTTTAATTTTAAAGAATAAAAACTTATCTTTTTTCAAATCTTAGAATAAGACAAATTTAAATATAATTTCAACCAAAACCTAAAAATCAAGCATCAAAACAAAGTGTTATTTTTCAATGACGCATATAATTATTAAAACTTTTAAAAGTATCTTATACCAAATGGTAACAATACATAATATCATGGTAATATCACTGCATAATCTAAAAATTCAACATTAGTTTCTATTTTCTATTTTACTTATAATTAAAATATCAACATTGGTACATTGAATATAACATAAATTATTTTTTTAATTCATTGTTACATTGTCGATATTTAAAAAAAATGAATTCTTCATAATTAAAACGTATAATTCAACAAACATAGAAATGTCTCAGAACTTCATGAAAAATGAGATGGAAGTCAAAATTTTTATTTCAAGTTACCATGCAAACATCAATTACAGAAAAGTGTCTTAGATAGTTATTCAAAATCAGCCATAGGTTCTGGCACACCATCATAAGCTACATCTTCATATGAATGGCTCGATGCAGATGAAGATGATCCATATTCTTCCCTTTCATCAACTAGTGCTCCATCTGAGTCAACATGCATGCCCACCATTTCAGAGTTCAAAAGTCTTGTAGATCTACGTCTACATTCTGCAGAGTCCCATTTCAACAGTAATTGTTCTGGTAGCAATTTCTTCAAAATATTTATGGTCTGCAACAGAAGAGTTCCTCTCTTTGTCAAATTGAAGTCATACACAAGTATGTCAACATCCTCCAATTTTAAGACATCTGTGCGGCGACGATTTATATTTGTGCCCTTTCTTTTTCTCTTTCTGCCAATTCTTTTTTCCACTACCATCTCCGGCTTGTACACACCATTGAAAGGATGGGTACTTGTGGCATACCAATGTACATCAACAGCTGTAATCTCTTCATTTTCATTAATGACCTTTATAACCTTGGCAATCCAGAATGGATAGCCAAGTGGATCTTCATCTGCTAACACTGCTATCATGCAACCCTCCTTAAGATCTTGCACAAAACCCCTATAAAGGTCTTCCATGGCTTCACGTTGTGCACGTGATCTTCTAGAACCAATATAGATTTCTCTTTCCTCTACCTGTGGGAAATTAATAATATCTTGAGGCTGTTGTTGTTCAACATTGTGTGTTTCTTGATGTTCATGTTCATTTGGCATATTTTGTGGCCAAAAAAAAGGAGTATTCAAAAGCGTATCCTCATTTACTGATCTTGAAATCATATCACTTTGATTACTGAAAAAAGACTCCCACCAAACTGAATCAGCAACATCGAAGTATTCATATGTATCTCTAATACATCTTTTAATTTCCTCTAGACATTCAAAATAATTTATCTCTCTCATCTACCTTCGTGCATTATGGAGTTCGGAAACTGACTGTAATAACAATATCTTTGATGAAAACATTGGACGCTCTGTTATGAACTTCAAAAATGCTAAACCTGATGATGGTCCCCATTCTTCAATAGTTGAATACTTCTTTCCCCATATAAGTGTTAGCCCATCAATTTTTTTGATCCGAAATTGATGCTGGAAGCTAATGTCGTGAAGTTTTTCAATGCATTTCTCCTCACCATGCGATCCAAAAATAAACCTTTGCATGTCAATAGTTTCTTCCAACACATGAAAAACAGGCTCTGGAATGTACGATTTCTTAATACATTCAATTAATGATGGCAGGCTCCCAACACCTTTCCTCTTCAATGTTACTGAAAAACGACTGAACATTTGATCAATATGATCATGAGTATGCCCAACAAGAAGGAAACCAACCTTTATCTTTTTAAAAATCCCAAATTCAACGAGCATGTTTAGATACCCAAAAAGAACTTGATTTTTGTTCTCACGACTTGTGTTGTCTAATTGTAAATACAAAACTTCAGGAAGAATCCCAGACCAATGAGTAACCACATCATGGATTATAGTTATGGTCAAATTTGCATCATTGTGAATATTTGGACTTGTGAAGAAAACTCTTGGAAGCATCTTCTCATTAAATACCATACAACCAACCAAGTGAAACTGAATGAAATTTTCCTCCTGTAATTTTTTTGGCGTGCGGACAAAATGTGGAAAAAGTGTTTTCTTTTGGTCCATACCATCAATTATCAATCCCAGATATTTATTTGGATGATCATAACACTTCTTTCGATGTTTATACAACTTTTGTCTTTCACTTGTTTGCTGATTGCAATGGTCTTGAAGTTCTTTGACAACGGAATCTGTACATAAAATAAAAGAAACATATGAATAAATATATTTTCATAGTTGATAAGTATCAAATTTTAAAAAACAATGTTTTGAACACATACCTCTTTCCGCCCCTTGAAATTTATCTCTTTTTGCTTTAAGAGAAGCACATGTGCTGCAAATCCCCATCCTTGTCTTCTTAGGAATACGAACATTGTTGAATTCGGTTTTCCATATCCTTGTAAAATAAGAATATGTAATAAAATTACCAATTCCTTCAACAGCTTCTGCATAATCTTTGTATAACATGAATATTTCTCGTCTCGAGAAATTATCTGGAATATGTATTGTGTCTTTATTTGGCATACACTGTCCATGATTTGAAAAGAATTCTTTCATCCATGTCTTAGCAGTATTTGCAAACGGCCCCACCTCCCGTTTATGACGTGCTTCTGAATAATATGTGGGATCCTTTTCCAATCTATCCTGGATTCTTGACAAACGACAATTACCAATTGAATATAACATTTTGAACGCCTTTCTGCAAATCAATACATTCCCAATATGATAATCATAACTTGCTAGTGTAGATTGCATGCAACCCACTAAATATGAATTTTGCATGCTTTTATTCATTGACATATATGTTTTCCTTTTCTGCAAAGCAAAGTTGAAATCCATATTTTTCAAGCAATCCCTTCGACAACATGCACTTGAAATCAAATGAACGATAGAACTTTTTGTCGTGAGATATTTTGTCCTCGCCCTTGTATAACTGGAATGCCTTTGATTGATATGAAAAGGTCTACTCCTACTCCTAGTTGCAATATTTGCCTCCAACGGCTTCATCATTCCATCATTCTTTGTAAAAGTAGTTTCATCACCATTAGAAGGAATATTATCCCCACTATCATCATCCTCAACATAGTTAAGAAATTCATCAACATCATTGCATGGAAAATTTTCTTTACCATCATCAGTTGAAGAAAACATTTCACAAGAATCATCGACAGTTTTGTAACCCTGACGCAAAAGAAATTCTTCACCATCTTGACCCATGCTTTCAAATTCTTCCCTGGGAGGATTCAATTCTTCATCACCATGATTGTCTTTGAAATGGTCACTTGGAGAAAATGCAATATTCAGATCTGTGTCTTTTAAATTATCATTTGCAAGAAACTCTTCATCCTCCCCTTCCTCAGTGGTGTTCTCATAATCCTTGGAATTAGGCATAAGTGGAAGCTTTGAATTTGTATTCACTAGAATTTCTTCACCCTGCCCCTCCCCTTCCTCACTAAAGCTCTCATAGTCCTTAGGATTGGGAATAAGTGAATGCCTTGAATCTATATTTATTGGAAATTCTTCATCCCCCCTTCATCAGTGGTTAAATTATAATCGTTATGATTAGGATGAAGTGAAAATTTTAGCTTTGGAAATTCATCCCCGTCTTCATCAGTGGTGCTGGCATAATCCTTAGGATTAGGACGAAGAGGATATTTTGACGCTGCAAATTCTTCATTCCCCTCTTCCTCAGTGGTGCTGACATAATCCTTAGGATTAGGACGAAGTGCATATTTTGACTTTGCAAATTCTTCATTCCCCTCTTCATCTGTGGCACTGACATAATCCTTAGGATTAAGACGAAGTGGAAATTTGACTCTGGAATTTTTTCGTCCCCCTCTTCATCAGTGGTGCTTGCATAATCCTTAGGATTAGGACGGAGTGGAAATTTTGACGCTGTAAATTTTTCATTTCCCTCTTCATCAGTGGTGCTGGCATAATCCTTAGGATTGGGACGAAGTGGATGTTTTGACTCTGAAACATTATCATTCCCCTCTTCATCAGTGGTGCTCGCACAATCCTTACGATTAGGACGAATTTGATATTTTGACTCTGGAAATTTTACATCCCCCTTTTCATCAGTGCTGCTGGCATACTCCTTAGGATTACGACAGAGTGGATATTTTGACTCTACAGATTCTTCATTCCCCTCTTCATTTGTTGTTCTCATATAATCCTTAGGATTAAGCTGAAGTGGATATTTTTCATCTCCCTCTTCATCAATGGTGTCCTCATAATCCTTGGGATTAGGACGAAGTGAAACTTTTGACTCTGCAATTTCTTCATCATGCCCTTCATCACTGTTGCTTTCATAATCCTTAGGATTGAGAGTAAGTGGTATAACTGGCGCTCGATTTTTTGACTCTCTATTCATGGTGAATGAACTCACGTTATATTCATCACTCTGAATAGAGTTGTTGCGTGACGAAGATGTTGATGTTCTAGAAAGAAAAACTTCATTATCAGAAGAAACCATGGCTTCCAACAAGAATAGGTTGAATGATACAAATTCCTCTCCCACTTACAATATATAGCTTAAAGACTGAAAATTTCCCTCCAAAAAATTTCGCGAAAAAAATTTCCCTCCAAAAATTCCCTCCAAAAAAATTCACGAAAAACTTTAACTATTTTAACTATAATGACTACATGTAAATATTTTAAATTTTTTATTTTAAACTTACGTTATATTCATCTAAAATATATTTCAATTTTTTTTAAAAATATTCCTTTCATGCATGTCTTCGAAACTAAAATAACTTTCTTATTTGAATAGTTTAATATTGACTACATGTAAATATTTACAAAAATAACATGATGTAAATATTAACTATTTAAACTATAATTAACTACATGTACATATTTTAGATTTTAAAATTTAATCGCATGATTTTAAACATTGATTACATATAAATATTAAATATGATAACTAAATACAAATATTAACTATTTTATCTATAATATTAAATATAATTAACTACATGTAAGTATTTCATATTTTAATTTTTAATCTGAGATTATATTTGAATTATTCAACATTCAGTACATGTAAATATTAATTATGATGACTACATGCAAATAATAAGTAGTTTAACTATAGTATGAACTATAATAAATTAAATGTAACATTCAGTGCATGTAAATATTAATTATGATAACCACATGCAAATAATAAATAGTTTAACTATGATAACATATAACGGAAGTGGCTAGGAAAAACGCGCGCGCGTTCCTGCTGCGATTAGGTCTGGATTTGCTGGTCTGCAGCCGCCATGGATGCGCCTGGGGGCGGGGAGCCCTCTCCTCCCCCTCCTATCTCACCTGTTGTTGCATTTCGGAATCTTCTGACTCAGAAAGGGAAGAAACGGCCCGCACCTGAAGTCCCAACTTTCATTAAAAAACTTGATGAAATACCAGAGATCGCTTTGCCTGAAGAACAGCCGATCAAGATAGCTCTCGCCTTAGCTGACAGAGGATTGGTCGGGCAGTTCATGGGTCGTTGGCCATCAACAAAAGTGACAGATGAATGGGTTCAACGGAACTGGAGGCCTCTGCTGACAAATAACGTGATCTGCTACACTGTTGGTCGAGGATTCTTTATTTTCGAATTCACTACCAAGGAAGACCGTGACCTGGTGTTCAGAAACGGTCCGTATTTCATGGGAAACCAAGGCCTTTTCCTCAAAAAATGGACCCCTGACTTCGACCCTTCTGTCGATGTCCCGAAGGAGGTTCCTGTTTGGGTCCGGGTCCCCAATCTGCCGATCCATTGCTGGAGCTACCAAACCCTGCAGAAGATTGGTAACGGGCTGGGTCGATTCATAGACAAAGCTGACAATAGGGGCCAATACACCTGCGCTAGAATCTGCGTGGAAGTTGACTTGGAAGCTGGTCTGCCGGAAGCCATAAAACTCACAGTTGGAGATTGGCAGCATTTTCAGAAACTGGATTACGAGCAACTGCCCTTTAAGTGCAGAATCTGTCACGAGCATGGTCACTTCCAACGAAACTGTCCTAAAGCACCCTCAAGGGACAAGGCGGAAGAAGAAGGTTGGAAAGAGATCAAAAAGGGCAAGGCAGTCCCAAAGCCCTCGGAACAGACAAAATCTGGAACTATGGGGAAACCCCGATTGACTCCTCAGGCCAACACAAAAGAAGGCCCCTCATCAGCTGAGAAGGAAAATACCCCAGAGAGCCACGAAGAAACTGAAGACCAAACGACCAAAATGAAAGAGACCGTCGGACAACCATCTGTTCCCCTAGAAGCTGCTGATCAAATGGGAATCGAAGGCACTGAGGAGCACATCAGCCTGGCCTCTGACTCAGGGGGCGAGTCAGAAGAGAGAGATACTGACTCAGATGGCTCGCAAATCACCCCTATCAAGTCGACGAGGGGTCGGAAATCCAAGAAAAAACAGAGAGGAGAAAACTTATCTGGACGTCCTTCAAGGCTCCCAGAAAACTCTCAAAGGAATGATGAACACCAAATCCGGACGCAAGCAGAACAGGGCTCCAAAAGGAGTCACCACCCCCCAAGTCAGTAAATAATGAAGTACGTCTCCTGGAACTGCAGAGGGTTAGGCAGCAGGCTGAAAGAAGAAGCACTAAAAGACATTGTTAGGTTGTACTCGCCTGATATCCTTCTCATCCAGGAGACAAAGATGGAGGATAATCTGCTCCTCCAAACTAGTAAGACATTCTGGCGTAAAGGCCCCGGAAGAGCTGTCAGTGCTAGAGGAGCCTCTGGCGGGCTTGCCTCCTTCTGGGACAGCTCCAAATATGAATGGATTCAAGAAGAAATCTGCCCTCACTGGATATTCACTCAGCTCCTCCACAAAGACTCTGGTCAACAAGTAAGTATGTTCAATCTTTATGCTCCAGTCCTTCCCGCGGAGAAAAAACTCTGCTGGGACTCGCTTCAGTCCTTTCTTTTATTGCACAATCCAGAAAACATCATTATTGCAGGTGATCTGAATGTCACTCTAGCCACCGATGAGAAAAAAGGGGGTTCCCTAGTAAGGGATCCAGCTAGAGAATGGGTGGAAGACATTATGCTAGACTGGGATCTGGAGGACATCAAGCCTTCTGCTGGGAAATATACCTGGACTAACAAAAGAATTGGGCCCAACCACATAGCTGCTCGACTGGACAGATTCCTTGTCCAAACCTCTTTCCTTACTTGTGGTCTGTTAGCCTCTTCTAAAATCCTCCCAAACTGCACTTCCGATCATAAACCCATCAGCCTTGAGCTCTCACTTGATGGTAACCTTGGTCCAATTCCCTTTAGATTCAGCCCTTTGTGGATTCAGCAAGAGGGTTTCCAGGAAGTGGTTCTAGAAGCCTGGAATCGGCAGATTCATGGATCCCCTTTCTATGTGTGGGAAGAAAAATTGAGGGGCCTTAAAAGAAGACTCAAGGAGTGGGCTAAATCTCTGAAAACACCCACTGCCAAGAGAAAAGATTCCCTAGATAACCTTGCTGCCCATCAATCAGTAATGGAAAATGTTGTTGTTACTCAAAGTCAGCTTCAAAGAGAAGTTGAGTTACAAAAAAATCTTCATAGAGCTAGCAGGGAGGAAGAGGAGTACTGGAGACAAAAATCAAGAAACTTATGGTTACAGGCCGGTGACAAAAATACCAGATTCTTTCATAAACAAGCAGAAGCTCGCAAGCAATTCAAAGCTATCTCTGAAATCAGATCCAATGATGCGGTGGTCCAAGATCCTGAAGGCATCAAAAGAGCTGCTTTCACCTATTTCCAAGAGCTTTATACGGCTCCCGAAAATCCTCCTATAGACTCTCATGCCTATCCTTTTGACCAAATTCCTCATTCCGTTCAGGACTCTGTTAACTCCATGCTGACTGCTCCGATAAGCATGGATGAGCTCAGGAAGGCTTTGGACAGCATGGAGCCGGACAAAGCTCCCGGGCCTGATGGGTTCAACGCCAGGTTCTATCAGACTTGCTGGTCTACCATTAACAAAGACCTTCTGAGAATGGTCAGGAAGTCTCAATCTTGTTCCAAGATCGGAGGCAGCATCAACTCGGCCTTTCTTGCTCTGATTCCGAAAGAGAAAGGAGCTTCCGACTTTGGTAGATTTCGGCCCATCTCACTGTGTAACACAAGTTATAAGCTGATCACCAAAACAATAGCCAACCGTCTCAAGAACATCTTGCCGGACATCATTCCGGAAAACCAAGGGGGCTTCATCAAAGGGAGGAAGATTCTGGACAATATTGTGTTGGTGCAAGAAGCAGTTCACTCAAGCTGCCAGTGAAAAGAGAAAGGAATGGTGATAAAGCTTGATTTGGCCAACGCCTTTGATAGGGTGAAACATGAATTCCTCTTTGTTGTTATGAAGAACCTGGGCTTCTCTACAAACTTCATAAACTGGGTGAAAGCTTGTATAGCATCCCCTTGGATTGCGCCGCTGGTTAATGGCCGATCTACAAAGTTATTCAATGCCTCTAGGGGCTTAAGACAGGGCTGCCCGCTGTCCCCGCTCCTCTTCGCAATTCAAGCCTTTGTGCTTAGCTTCCAACTTGACCGCTGTCAGCAAATCCACTCTCTTCCTGGCCTCAGAATTGTTCCTAATGTTAAAGACATTAACCATGCCCAGTTTGCCGACGATACCCTTCTGCTTGGAGGAGCGAGTATAAATTCAGCAAGAGCTTTTAAGAAGGAGCTGGACATCTATAAGGAGGTCTCGGGCAGCAAGATAAATAACCTTAAAAGCACTATCTTTGGCTGGAACTGCTCGGTCAGGGAGCTGGCTGACATTGCCAGACTCTTAGAGATGAAAGGAATTCATACCTGGGAGTTTTTTAAATATCTTGGGATTCCAATTTTCAAATCCACAACTAAATTTGCCCACTGGCTGCCTCTGCTGGACAAACTAAAATCTAGAATCCAAGCTTGGGGTGCCTCTTGGCTGAACAATGCTGGGAAGGTTATCCTGATGAAAAATGTCCTCACAAGTATGCCTCTTTACCAACACTCCATTCTGCTGGCTCCCAAAACCTACCTCAGTAAAATGGACAGTCTGCTAAGAAGATTCCTCTGGGAAGGGGGGAAAAATAATGAAAAAAGACTTCACTTAGTTAATTGGGACACTATTAAAAAGCCAATCCTGGAAGGAGGTCTTCAATTAAAAGATCTGGGTGCCCAGAACCTCACTCTGGGCTCCAAAATCTTGTGGAGTATAGTTGCTGGAAAGGCATCTTGGAGTAAGAGAGTTCTGTGGAAGAAATATTTCAAGGGACAGCGGCTAAGGTGTTTGGACCAGCCTCCAAAAACCATTAAAGGTTCTCCGGTCTTCAAACTCTGTCTTCAAGCCATGGAGCAATTCTGTCACAACCTTTACTGGATACCCGGTAATGGGAAAAAAATCAGAATCTGGGATGATCGGATTCTTGGTGATCAGCCTCTGAGTCACATGGAAGGCCTGGCAAACATAAAAATCTGGCTTCAATCCAACAATCTGAATACCCTGTGGGATATCTCAACCTGGACGGATGACTCTGGAAGAAAATGAAACAACTGGTATCTGGGAGAGATACCCCAAAGGCTGCAAGCTGAAGCTACGCTTCTATTAGATATGCTCCAAGGGAAGTCCCCTTCCAAAGCAACAGCTAAGGACAAACGAGGGTGGGGCTCCCTCTCTGGAAATTTCTCAGTCTCTGAAGGTTACACAAGGAGGACAGCGATTCCTAATGTTCCTCCAGACCCTACTAAATGGAGATTTATTTGGGCCTTCCCTTCGCTCCCAAAAGTCGACTTCTTCTGCTGGACTTTAGCTCATAACAGAATTCTCACCAGAGATAACCTGAGAAAACGTGGATTGGAAGGGCCCTCTAGATGCCCTCTGTGTGTGTCAGAGGAAGAGTCTGCTAATCATCTGTTTCTGCTCTGCCCCTTTGCCCGTGATGTCTGGAGGGGGGTCCTGAGGTCTGGAGCTGACAAAGTTGTGATTCCCGGTAATATTCCTGACCTGCTTCACACCTGGGCCAGCTTATCTCCGTTCTGCCTTTCAAAAAAAAGCCTCCTCAAAACAGCCTGGATGTGGATTCCAAAATTCATCTGCTGGAAGCTGTGGTTGGAGAGGAATAATAGACTGTTCAGGGATGAAATTTGCACTCCAGGTAAGATAATCGCTAAAATACAAGCTCTTCTTGGCGAGACTTTGGATTCTAAATCTTCTTTGAGGAATGAAGCTGCTTTGGACTGTGAGGAGGAGCTCTGGCTCAAAGACATTGCTACAAATCTTGTTTGCAAGCCCCTGCCCCCTGCTATTCCCCATGCTAACTGGGAAATCCGCCTTGAAGAACAGGAGTTTATCAAGTGGCGATCTGCTCTGGATGACCATTGCCTCTTTTTCGACGGGGCCTCTAAAGGCAATCCTGGAGCTGCAGGTGGAGGTGGGGTTCTGCTGAAGCCGGATGGATCAATTGAATTTCGATATCAATGGGGGCTGGGCATAGAATCTAATAACAGAGCAGAAGCTCTGGCTCTGTGGCAAGGGCTCAAACAGGCTGTCAAAAGGAACATACTGTCTCTGAAGGTCTTTGGTGACTCCAGGCTGATCATACAAGCATTGAATCTTAAGTCAAATCCCTCACAGATTCATCTAATCTCCATTCTTAAGAAAATCAGGCTTACTCTGGCCCAATTCCGTCATATAACCTTTTTCCATATTCTGAGACACCTGAACAAGCAAGCTGATCTTGAAGCCAATCTGGGCTCCATTCGCTGCAGAAGATCCCTGCTAGTTAATGCTGATGAATCTGAATGCATCATCCCTTAACCCTCTAAAGGTCGACCTGTTCACAAAGTGGATCTCTTATTACAGACCTGCAAGCCTGATTCCAAGCATCCAACCAAAGTATTTGAAGCTGATCCTTCTCTGGACCATCATGTCAATCCCTCTTCTGACCATTTACGCTCTCTTCTGTATCAGTAACTGGGCAAACAAAAGGCGAAACCTGGAGTTTGGCTCTAAGGGAGAGATCAATCTAACGGGGAGGTCCATCAAATTTAAGCAGCAGCCCTCAGGTCTCTGGAGGGGAATCCGATCTACAGGCCACTTCAATAATATTAAGGGCGCTCAAGACGTTTACCCCACCAACGCATAGTCCCCTTGGACAAATAATCAATTCCGGCCTCTGCTCTCAAATCTGCAACATGGAAGAGGCAATAGTACCGATTCACTTCCAAGGTATCTGCTGCAATTGTTGGGTCAACCCAATTCAAGTTTCAGAACTTATGAGGCGAGGCGCCCTCAGAGCTAGCTCAACCGGCTTCAAAGGTCGTGATTCATCAATCTGTAACAGAAATGGTTGTCAACCTTCAGTAAGCGGTAGAAACTGTAGTAACTTCAATCCCAGAAACTGCTGTACTCTCAATTCCAGAAATTGTTGTATTCCATCAGTATGCGGCAGCTGTTTTGCCGCCCATTAATACCAATAAAATCAAGCATACCACAAAGTCACTAAGGAATGGTCACAAACACTATCCATAACTCGCATGAAATTTGCTGTCCATTACATAAACCAAAAGGCATAACTAGCCACTCAAAGAGTCCTTTTTGGTTTTGAACGCAGTTTCCATATCACTTTCTCGCAATTCTTACTTGACGATATCCACTTCGTAAATCTAAATTAGTGAAAAAATTCTGTTTCTTTCAACCGATCAATAAAATCATTTATTTTTGGGAGTGGGTAACAATTTTTTACCGTAATCTTGTTCAAAGCTTGAAAATCTACACACATGCGCCAAGTCCCATCTTTCTATGGTATCAATACTATGGGTAACCGCATGGTGAGGTGCTTGGCCTTATGATTCCTTTATCCAACATCTCTTTGATTTGCCTATTTATTTCAGCATTCTCCATTATTGACATGCGATACATACCGATGTTTGGAAGAGGACAATCCTCACGCAACCGAATGTCATGTTGAATTCTTTGGAGGCAATCCTGCCGTTCCCGAAACATCTCATGACGTCCATTAACCACATCATATAAATTCGATTTCAACCTAGGATCATATCATTCAAAATATTCATGATTAATATCAGCTTTAGGCTTAATCATAAGAATAAAAAAAATATTACTTGAATTTACTAGCCTCTTTACCTTTCCAAAGATTTTTTACCAAAGCAATTTTTATCTTCGCGATGTGCTCTACAAATTAACTCATTTCCATATTTTAATAAATGATACTTGTTCTCATGGAGATAGAATATCACTTTCCCCGTCATACAAGTATGACTCCATAATACAATCACCGGTTATGTCATGGAACCACACTTAATTCAACCGTGTCAACAAAATTTGCGAAGTGATTGCAAACCTCAATACATTTCCTTGAAACATGTAGATTTTCATCCTTACAAATCCAACCCAATGGATATGGTTTTGGATGTGGTATGGTATCAAGGTTGGAAAGCCAATTCAAATATTCAGAGATTTAAGTTTTCAGACCCACTCACAAACAATATGTCAATCTTGGTATGCTTGGATATGACCTCTACATGAAACATTTTTATTCTTTTTCTTCTTCATTTGGAGTGTTTAGGCATAGCCTTTTGATGTATTGGTAATTCGGTTTAGTTTCAATTTATTTTCCCTTCGTTTTATTCAATCCTGTTGGTTGTACTCTTAGATTCATCACCTAAATCAGATCCTAAATCATGTTGAGTTGTAGCATTTTTCTATTTCCCTTGTTATTGTGTTTCTTTGGCCTCAATTCGTAGATGGTTTCAGTACAATGAGTTTCATCATGGCTTCTTTTGAACAATGCTTACAAACCAATTTTTTCTCCCTCTTTTCTTAATAGATGAAGGATTTTTGTTTTTAACTTTGAGGTCTTTTTTCCTTGGCTTTACCCTTAAAGGTTTTCTACCTTACCTAAGTAAATGTTCTTCCCTTTAGCTTCTAGATGTGTACTTAACACAAACTTCACCTAGACTGCAAGGAACATGAGAATAGTATGTTTTAGGTAGCTATGTGTTTCCCATGTACTTTAGCAAAGAGCCTGCTCGCGAAATCCACCCCTAATAAATGAGCTCAAATTCCTGGGTGTATTCTCAAGTATTTGTCCCTTTAATCGCTTCAAAGTTCTTCCAGCTCATGATGGATTTCACATATGAGCTAATGGATACAACTATTTTTTAATACCAACAATAAAATATGACCATGATAGAATAATCTTACCATGTTTCTCGATTTCCTCCTTTTTATTTGCTTCCCACCAAACAAGTGTTGCACCTTCCATTCTCAAAGAAGCTAATTGAATTGTTTTATCATCATCTTGAAGGTTTTATATTCTCAAATAGACCTCTAATTGTCTAATCCAATTATCTATCTTATCCGCATTTACTTCACCATTAAACATCGGGCAATTCAAACTTACATCAAGTTTTAAAAAAGGATTTTTTAATGTTGTTCTTTGACTTCGTGGTCGGCGTAATTTCAAGAAGAAGTGAGGATGATGATGATGAGGGTGAGGAGGATGGCTTCATTGCCTCCATTTCCTCCATTCCCCTTCTTTGATTTTTCTTCATCATGCTGACCTCCCGAAGATCCTTATCCTTCCCTTGAAGTTGAGATCCTTCTCCTTCTACTCTCGCATTCCTTTCTTGATAAAGGATTCTAGCCATCTCAAATATGTCAAGAAATGCTTTCCCCGAACACTCTTTCTTCCTCTTCAGTCAACTTCTTCATGGATTTCTCCTTCCTTAAGAGGCATGCTTAATGGAGCTTTTGATTCTTGTAGAGGTGAACTAGTGGCAGAGATTGTGGCAATATTGCCTCTTGCTTTGGATCCTTTTGAGACCCTTCGTCTAACCAATTTGCCTTCTCCCTTTTTTGAGCTTGAGCCTTGGAAGCATATAAAACTTGGCAAATGTTAAACATGTCTCTTTGCACTAAACAACACCCAGAGAATAAACTCTTAGGCTCGATACCAATCTCGATTCGAAATGAATCTATTAGTTTTGTTGTGCTAAGTGTCTTTTCATTTATAAAACATGTCTACAACTCTGCCGTAGTTTGCATAAGGATTAAGGTGTTTGTCCATGTTTTTGTAGATAATTTCGGGTGAATTAGAAGCATAAAGCATAAATAACATTGAAAAATAGTGTAAAAATGTAGGAAATAAGTCACCACATGAAATTTACATAGTGTGCATGATGAAGTAGCTCACCCCTCTGCCTACTTCTACTAGTCCAGCCCCACAATGGTTTGTCCATCTTTCATTATGCTCAAAATTTTGCTATTACATGTATTTACAAGTGTTATAATGGCTATTTTATCTACACCAATGGCTCCATAATGCTCCAATTAGTAAAAAATGACTCTTCATTCACCTGTGAATGGTCGAAAATTGGGCTTCTTACACTTTTTTGCCCAAGCCATCTTAAGAAACGTACTAAAAGTGGAGAACTCCACTTAATTGGAGTTAAAAATGGGTTTGGCTACCAATTTTGGTGTGTTCGCTAATCGTCCGTCGAATCCGATTGCGCATTAAATGTTTGCGGTCAGGTGGCCACATGTGCACGCCCCCAAAACCGCTGCTATCATGTCGCTCGGGCGGAACTCACGCATTAACCGCGGTTTAACATTGAATTCCGTGCTGATTTCTCGTTGGGTTTGAATGTATCGCACGGTTGGTTGATGTTTATTGCCGCAATGTGATACACATTTCCATCAAGGACCGCTGACGCGTTGGGACCACCGACGCTCCCAACCCCCAACATGATTTTTACTCTGGCTAACATAAATATAACCCTTCTCCCATAGATGTTAAGTAACAAGCTTAGCTTTCAATGGTAAGGCATGCGCATGCCCGACGGGAGGTCCGTCGATTCCCGCACCCTCAACAAAATTTTCATGTGCCATTTTCAGTGACATGCATGCCTCGTGGCTAGCCACGTGGCACCTCTAATCACTCTCCCAAACCATACCTTCAAATAAAACTATTACACTTTTTAACCAAATATCGTCCGGTGGAGGGAATATTCCCTTTTTGTTGACTATATCCACCTTTGGCCGACTATGAATCCCGGTCAAACTCCGGTCAAACTGCCGCAATTTTACCGTTTGTAATTTCGATCAAAACGCGATATCTTCCTCATACGACATCGGATTTTCAACCATTCACAATGACGGAATCAGAAGACGAGATCTATGCATCCATCATGTTTTCAACCCAATCCTATAATCTCTTGAATTTTGAGCAAAATTTATTAACTCCTCGATCGCCTATTGAAGATGGAATTCATGCCAAAATAGGACCGCTCGGAGTGAAGGGTGAGCATGTCCGCAAATTTTGTTAAGAATGCGGTGGATAAATCAATGTATTGCACTTGCATTGTTTTTCTTAATATTATTTTTAAGTCAATTGATACAAAGGGCCTCTAAATAAATATTCTTTGGGAACTACTAAAATATTTAGTTATACCTCTGCGAGTGTGTTGTAGCAAACCCTAGTTATACCTTCTATAATGTGTTGTAGTATTTCTCAAAGGCACATCTCTCTAGAAGTAATTTGCATGAACAAGATTACTTTCACAAAATCTCGTTGGCTTAGTGTTGTTTATGATGAGTCTAGCCTTTGTGACCGATAGTGTGAATGTACTTGTCACACCACCATCTTATTCCCTTTCGTGCCACCTCCCATGTATCACTTCCATCTCAAGTTTAAGCCGATATTTAGAGTGTGGTTTTTAAATAATTCTACCGAAAAGTGATACTCCCAATGTGAGTTTCGTACAAAAAATCCATAGCCACTTTAGTATTTCCTATTTCCCAACGCCATGGATGTAGAAAAAATCCTAATTTCCATGACATATTTTGAGATTGTAGTCTACTATTTTCATCCCAATTGTTTGAAACAAACTAATACTTCTATCCTAATGATCCAATACGTGGAATTCCCCGGGGCCACTAATGCTACGTTCGACTCGACTCTTTACTTCAACTTCCAAGTGAAACAAAAAAATTTGGAGTTCATCATGAGGGGAAAAATGTTTACAGAGAATGGGAATCCACTAAGATCCAAATGTTGCTTAATTTATAATTATTTTCCACAAGTCGCTCGCATTTTCGTTTCCTCCAAACGAAGAGAATGAGCTTCATTTTTTCTATTAATAATATTCAAGAAATGTAATCAAGTGTGCATGTAAATTTGAGTTCACTAGTACAAATCATCTTATTTAATGGAACTATACATCCGCATATTTGTGACAAGAGAATTATCAAATGGATTTGCAAATAATTTCATTTGCCATGGCCTACTCTTGAGTATACGTAAACTACAACAATATTCCAACCCCGAAAATGTTAAGTACCCTTTTTTTCTCTTAAAACCTATTTGGCTTCTCGATTACTATGGTCTTAAGAAAAGAGAAATGATTCCTCGTTTGAAGCCAAATAATTTGCTAAACAATTGTACATTGGTTGTCCAAAATTACTTTGTCAATAACTAGTGTGCTTCTCATCTTTCTCCTTTGGATTATTGCACTCCTAAAATATGTAGTGGTACTTTTCTTGTATATCCACTCAAAGTTGAAAATGATATTCGTAAACCCAACAACATTGCACCAGGCTTGTGTTTTAAAAAGTTGCAGTAATATATTTTAATAGAAAATTGTTTGTGTATCGTACAATATAAATTTTATTGAATGTTTCATATACAAAGAGTATATGGTTACTTTTATAAAACCATGGGCTTTGTTATGACCTCACTATTACAACAATCAAAGGTTTCATTTCAAAGTCGTTATTAAATATATGTATTTGTTTTCTAGATTCGTAATTTGTACTGGGGGTATCAGAATATCTAGAATTAGAACAAAATCCTCTTGAAGAAATCAAAGGTGGTGGGCGAGGAACAAAATCCTCTTCGAAGAAACTGTGTTGTGGTGGGTGAGGAAAAATGAGAAATATTACGTTGCCTTATAATGTGACCCTCACCTCGGTATGGGGTTCACCCTCGTTACTTTTTTTGTTGGGTGGAGTGGGTTCCGTGATGGCATTGATAACTTTTGCTATTATCATTCGGCTTCTCGTCTTACGTGTGGGATTCCCGTGCTTATGTTTCGTGAAATTACCGAGTGTAATCAACATTGTTATTGATGCTTCGCAGCCTTTGTTAGGGCACCAAAATTGCCTTGCCGAGTATTATCAAAAGTAAATTTTGACTAGGAAATTATTTTGGATCATACCATTGTATTAAGTACGCACATAGTTATTGCTCTTGGGTCATATTACTTCTCGGGGTCATACCATCGTCCTTGGGTCATATCCTCAGATATGCTGTGATGATTCAAGACAATTTTTCAAAATCCCGTGAATCTAGAGCATGCTTATTTGGGATTGTAATCAATCAAATTTTAGCATGGAGTTAATATTGAGAGTTTGTGGAGGTACAAATGGTGTGTCTCACATGTGCATGATAGAATTTAGGGCCAGCTTGTATTCAGCCTTGTTGGGGTTCATTTGGGCAAGTGTTAATTTGGGAAAATTATGATCCTCGATGGGAAAAATCATTTTTTTGTTTTTTTTAAAGATATCTTTCATAAAAAAAGAGGTCCTCAAAAAATTACAATTTTGACAAAACTCTACATTTAAGAACTTTTTTATATGCATGCTTGTACCTAAAAAATGTCGTGGTGTGGATATGGTAGTGTAGGGAATTTTTTGTAACTTGGGCTATAAAATTATACCTAATGATTTTCTTCAAACCTAGAGAAACAAAGAGGTCCATGAGCTTGTTAACTTACAAACCCGCATTGGGAAACCTATGAAGGAACTATGAAGTATGAGAAATTAGCCTCGTGGTTGCCGCACACTTCGATTTGACCTGGTGCTTTTCCAAATACATAGGGTTTTCCACAATGATCATTTACCGTTCACAAACCCTAGCAAGTCTACATATAACAATGTGTGACTGCACACAAAATGTCTTTTCTTGAGATACATGCAAGAAACCAAGGAAAAAGGTAAACTTTTAGTAAAAATATAGAATCAGATTTAATTTCACGAACTGCCTATAGCTATGAAATTAAATTTATGCACCAAGGCCAATCCACATCACTATAAAAAAAGACAATTATTCAACTATGAGATTCAAGAAGCCGGCAAAAACACCGTATCATTGAATCCTATCTGCATATTAATTAAAAGATTCTTTATATCAAAATGATAAATACAAAATTTTTTTGTTTTAACAATAAATGTACACAAGTGAGGACAATAATGAAAGAAGACTGAAATGAGGGAATGAAGATGCCGCATAGTAGATCGGCTTCCTAACCCCGTGTCTTCGAAGAAAGTAACAGAACAAAGGATACTTGCAAATTAGATGGTGAGGAATATCTAAATGAGAGTATCTTTAAACATTTCAACTCCTCGCTAAATGAAAAATTTGGGAGTTAGGCAACATCACAAAATGTGAATGAGGAGGGCAACATCAAAAAACGTGAAATTGGTCTACCACGCTTTTTTTAACCTATGTGTTTGTTGTCAGCTGCTTTTTTTTACTAGTGTGTTTGTTTCCGCGATGGTAAGGAATCTATAAATGAGAGACTCGTCTTTAAACATTTCAACTTCGTTAAATGAAAAAAGCTTGGGAGCATAGCAACATCACAAAAACGTGAAATTGGTCTCAATACCCGTGTGTTTGTTGCCACCTAGATTGCGACGTTTCACTACCGTCGGTATTCCGACGTGAATCCTCCACAAATATTCCGTGTTTGTTTTCGTTGGTATTGCGACGTTTCACTACCGTCGGTATTCCGACGTTAATCCTCCACCAATATTCCAACTTTACTACCGTCTTTACTTGCGATGAAGATATTGTCACGTCAGCCTTGCGATGAAACGTTAATAACGTTAGTCTCTACATGACACCGAAATTATAACGTCGGACTTGCGACGTCCATATTATAACGTCGAAAGAGCGACGCAACAGAACGTTGGAAGAGCACCAGAAAATTTGAAACGTCGAACTTTTTGGGAATACCACCATAAAACGTCAAAGATAGCATCATTCCTATCGACGTTGAAGTCAAAACAAGTCCGATTTAGGAGCAAGTCCATACTTTGCCCCACCTCAAAGTTTCGTCTCGTGATGCCTATGTCGCAAGTGCGACATTTTGGCCGTAAAAATAGTAAACAAAATATATGTTATTTTTATTTGGAGGATTTATGGGCCAATGGGGAAGGGCCGCATGGCATGCCACGTACGCCCCATGGCATGGCAAAAGTTGGAACCATATTATTTGGGCACATTTGATTTATTAAGGTTTGAGCACACACATATATATATTGCAAACAGTGTTATAACCTAAGGTTGAAACTATGTTATCGTGGGCGGAGACATATTATATATTGCATATATCAAACCTAAGGTGAAACCATATTATATGGAGTGATGCTATTTAACTTTGGTGGAGCTCATAACCAACTGCGTAAGCTAACTAAGGATGGTAGAGACTCTATTCTAAGTTGTGTACAAGCTATTTAAATGGTAGACAAAATTTAATTATAGCGAGGCTTGATACAATGGCACATAACAAAATTATGGTGCAGGGTCTGGGAACAACCCACGACCTCCCCCGCACTATACCAAAGCTCTTACCATTCACTTAGCTCATGGGTCTTAACCCATATACGATTCCGCCTCCTAATTGAAGTTTGCAGTGCGCGATGAACTTGGAACCAAGGGGCTAGCCCCATGGGCAAGCCCCGTCCCATGTGTCTAGAGTTCTAAATCATTTGCCAACAATCTTCGAAAAATCCGGTGAAGATTATTTAAATGATAGGCCATGTTATTAATTACTAAACCGTGGTTAAGCCACATTAAAAATGTATTAGTGCTAAATGTGCTTTATCACTAATGTGTTTATCTCAACCATTAATATGCACTTATCAAATAGTTACGCATAGTTTATACCGGTGTATAACTTGCTGAAAGTGCACCAAATGCAAATTTACGTTGCCAAATTTAGTAATCTTAACCGGCGAATTCTAGAATTAGAGAATAAAATTGTAGGGAAATTTGTTTTTTCCATAACCGAGGAAATTTTTGACCAAAAATGAACTCGTAAAAGAGTCATTCTTAGTATATTTATGCTTTTGGAGCCATTGGAGCAAGTCATGTAGGCATCAGAGACTCAGAACAATAAATTTTCACAATTGAAGCTAATATTAAGGCCCACACTATGAAGTTGACCATGATATGAGTCTATGAGGGGTAGAACCTTCAACAAAAACTTGTGTATTGAGATCTCATATTTGTGCCTGTTGTGTTTTTATATGTTTTTGTTCAACACTAAGTTCCTATGCTTTTGAGTTCATGAAAAACACTAAATTTCATCGCGTTTAATGAATTAACAATCACATGCTCATGGATAAACTCTTGTTTAGATAAGTAAAACAGCACTTTTCATTATAAATTTGAAACTGATATTATCACAACATTAACCAAAAATCAATTTCAAATCAGCCTTGCCCTAGTATATCCATGGTTTGGAACCCAACTAGCTACTTTTGTTTGAATTTCAAAGTCATAATAGGCTTAGCAACGTTGGTGTTAAGGCTTCTAACCGAATATTTTCTCTTGGATTTATGGTGGAGTTGATGAATGGAAAAATACATCGTGCTTTTCTAAGCTTTAATTTACCTTTGTGCCCCAACCTTCGTAACCTTGGAAAAATAACATATGCTGATGGGGCATAATGCTCAAGGAAAAATAGGCCCAAAGGAGAGGGAACCCTAAAGGGCCAAACCAATGGGAAAAATCAAATGGAACCAAAACAATATTGAGAGAGCCTCCACCCCCGCTTCCTAGCTTGGACTAGGGATGGGATGAGTTAACAATGAACAGAGAGAAGAGGCGTGAAACGAGTAGCTCGGGAAGGGTCAATCAACCATAAAACCTAGGGCATTCACAGTTTCAACACCACCAATACATACTACAAACCAAAAAATAAATTCCACTCGTGCATATAAAAACATGTTATCCAAATATTTGAGATATAAGGATTTACCCAACGCATGACCCACTAGGTGATGAAGTACTCATAGAAGGCAAAGATTTTCCTCCTAAATGCTATGATTTCTAGAACTGCCCTTGTTTCGACCACCTAAAAAATCCTATAACTAGCCACCACTACAATTGCTTCCGCATCCAAGCTTGAATTTATATCATAAGGGGTGTATAATGAAGGTCTACTCCGTAAAAAACCACAAAGGCAATGGCATGGAAAAAATATTTCATGTGGGTCTAGGAGATACCTACTAAAACTACAAAAAAACATTATGACATAACATATGATCCCAAAGCGCACGATGAGAATGAGCGTTGTCATCTTAATGTGAGGGGATGTGAAGATGGTTTCCATGTGCGAGTGCATGGGGTGGGGATTTCCAAACCATCCCCTTTCAATCCGAGGGGAGGTAGTAGGCTTCCCTCTCATGCCCTAATGTCCTTTGGTATTATTTCCCACACCCTAATTATTTGTGAACAATTTGGATACATTGAGGGTTGGTTGACTATCGACTCAATTATTTAACAAGCCAGGTGTTAAGAAAAATTAATTTAATAAAAATAATAATATATTATTGAATATTTTTGTATAGCACAAGATTCAAAGAACATTTCTATTATTTGTTAAGTTTGACATTTGGAAATTTTATAAAATTTAAACAACATCGATTGGAATATCTCTAATACATTTCTTCTTCTATAAAGTTTAAATTCCTTTCATTTTTCTGTGCTGAAATTTGGCAGAAGACTTCATTTTTCTAAGATTCAAGTTCTTTATTTTATGGAACTTTAGCGATTGGAAGATCTCTTCAACATTATCGATTTGTTAAGATTGAATTTTTTGTGAGGATTGAGTTTTGTATCTCTCTTTGTGGACAAACTATAGATATGAAGATCTCTACTACATTTCTTTGTTTGTTATGTTTGAATTTATATCTTTTCAAGGGAAAAATCTCTACAACTATTTTCTTATGTGAATAATTAGGAGACCAAAGGTTGTCAAAGTCATTTCCACTTGTCAAGCTTAAATTTATTGTATCATTTGCAGAAAACGAGAAAAATGGAAGGTATCTCCAACAATTATACATGTTTCATAATACGAGATTTGGGTTTACGTATAAATCAATATGCTACTAAATGGAAGAAAAACACTAATCAAGATGGCTTTCTCACCTGGCCGTGGCTAATATTGTACTTCGTAGACTATCTTCGAGGAGCATTATATGAGATTCGTTACACTCCTTTATTTTGATGCGCCTCATGTGGTTTTTTATGTTCTTCTTCATTTGATTGGGTGTTTTTCATTACTTTTGTGTTTTTGAAACTTCAATTACTAATCATTCCCATCCCCATCCCAACAAATTTTATCAAGCCGCTTCTTCTTGAAGTATGAAAACAATCCATCCCAATCATTTTCCACTAATTCGAAAAGCAAATGTTTCATTCCCGCGAGTGGAAGAACACTATATAGTTGGCTCGAATAGAGAACAATTCTCTCAATATATCAACATGGCATTACAAGGTACAATCTCACAATTTCTAGAATATCGTTTTTTCAATACTCAATACCATCTTGCCAAAAGAATAATTTCATGGTGACATTCCCTATCAATTGGGAAGTTTGTGTTAGAATGATGTAGGAATGGAAGATTCTATAAATGTGATATGTTTGTTGAATTGTCTTCTAACTATTAGAAATTCCTAGATCTATGTAGTTACGAGGTGTTATTCTAGAAATCATTGTTTTCCAATGTAAGTGAGTTGTATGATTCAAAGTCTCATTCTTCCATGTTGTTATGTCAATCGATTCTAGTGATCCCATCATTATAATGGGACACATTGTGATGTATTTGTGGGAGAAGGCTTAGGCCTATAATAAAAGTGTTATGTTGTTGTTATTTTTATTTTTTTCTAATTGTTTGTTTCACTTAAAGACACTTGTCATGCATTATAATATACTCCAAGGCTCTATTATATCCACAATGGTGGATGTCATAGTTTTCTCAACTGGAAGATGTTTTCATCATCTCATAGGATGCATCCCATCATAACCATAGCTGCATTGTCTTTAACTTACAATATTTTAGCTTAGGAATGAAAAGTTTGGTTTGTAGAAACTCACTTGCTTGGGACAAGATTAATTCTTATAAAAACAACCTCCTAAGAATCCTTCCAAATTGGGTCTATTGGCCAAGTGAGCTTTATATATCTGGTGTATTAACCATATTTATATCGGATATGAGGAATATATATATATATATATAAGTGGAAAGAAAAAAGTATTATTATTCTCTCGCTACACTCATAAACCACTAACTACCCACACTGTGTTCCCACCTTAAAAAAGCCATGCTCATAATTTAATTTGGAATAAATTCTTTTATAACTTATTTATTTATTTTGATACTTTCTAGGTAAAAAAATGGAGGGATTGGTTTTCCACTTACAACTCAAGTTCCAATTTGGTGATTTTGGGATTTGAAATCTTTAAAGGAAATTTAAGACACCAAATGATACTTTTTTGGGGTTAAAACTTTGCAAGTATTCCTAATTTCGCTTTGATGTCATTCCCCACATCAAAATATATATAATGATGAATAAATCACCTCAATGTATGGCTCATTGATCCTTGATTCCATTCCACACATTGGAAGTCGTTTCCAACAATGTAAATTACCTCAATCGAAGTTTCAGTTTTCATGCAAGCTGGTGTGAAATTAACCACACTCAGCTTTCTATGCAAAATTTATGTCTTTCGAAGTTAACTAGAGAAATTTGAAGGTCTAAAATAGGTCTCCTAAGGAATATTTATAAAATAATATTGGAAATAGTAAAATAAATTAAATTACATCATCAAATTTAAAGGGAAAAAAAAGAAAAAAATATTTTTTCAACTTCGTATTTTCAACTTATCTCCTTACAATTTTAATCATATTTGAGTGGAGTTAATTCTGTTGGATGTGGAATTTATTCTATCCAAGGATTTATGTTGTATACTTTCGATGGACCCCGCTACACGAAAAATGAGAATACATGAAAAAATGTGTGATTTCATTCACGTTTTTTCATGTATTCTCATTTTTAGTGTAGCAAGGTCCATCTAAAGTCTGCAACATGGGTTATCCTTGATGAAGAATTTAATTTTACATCCAAAGAATTCTTCTACTAGCTCTGAGCAAAATCGTAGGAGTTAAGTTGAAAATATGAGTTGAAAAAATATATTTATTTATTTATTTTTATTTTTTATATTTTTTTAACTCAGGAATTATCCTTTAAATGGTTGGTATCTATCATCTCTAACCCTACTAGTTCTTATAAAGTTGACTTTGGTTGTACATTTATTTTGTGAGGCCCATTTTTAACCCTAAAATTTATCTAATGCACCATGATCCAACTAGATGACACATCAATCCCTCATCACTCATACATGAACCAATCATATGTAAACTTTCAAAAAGATCAGAAGGTCAAAAACCTTTATGCTAATTAAAGGTTGAAGCATCAAAAAACATAACCCAATCCCTAAATAACTATTATGTTATGTTAAATATTAAACCACGAAAAAATTATTTCTAATTCAGTATTATTATTATTTCAAAGTTAAATAAAAACATCCAAAATTAGAATATAACATAGAAGTAACCAGAATTAGGTGATTCAAGTCACATTGATTTCATATAGGGACTACATAAATGTCCCTTTCTTTGAATTTTATATTTCTTCACTAAGAAAGAATTCATATTTCTTCAAATACGTTTACTTATAATATTATTTATTTGTTTTCTTTTAAAATTTAAGTTTTAATAATCTCCAAAATTTTAAAAGCAACCTAAAACTATTAAATTAAAATAATAATAAATTCAAATTATTATAAAGTAAAGTGTAAAAACTAAATAAATAGAATGAAAAAATTTATCCTCTCAATCAAATTTTATTAGCACAACAAGATTAAGAGAATTGGATAACATATAATCTTAAAGTACATTTAAGCTAAGAATGAAAAAAACTTATCAAGGTGATTATATGACGAACAAGCAACGTAGAAGGTGCTTTCTCATTCTAATCTATCGTTCACCATATTCATACAACAATTGGTTTCGATAACACCAATGGGAAATTTGTTTATTTTTAAAGTTTTTTTAATGATATTATTAATAATGTAGCTTTGTGATAGATGCTAATATTGATATCGTTTTAACAATGTTCAAGGATCGAAACTTGAGGTTGTTGTAAATACTTCTGAGGTATTGTATCCAAACGGTAAGAGCCAGGGTCTACGCACCTTCCCCGATTCAGCCACACTCTGCGAAACCCCGAGCCTCACTCGGCTCGCTCCGTCGCACCGCCGGAGGACGGAGCCGGCTCGGGCCGCTTGGCGGTGCCCGTTTGGGAAGTGGAGGTTCTTCCCCCCTCACAAATGACAAACCCTTCGCCGGGAAAATAACAAAGCAAACGACCCCAAATCCAAAGAATCTGGACACGGAGGACATAAGTCGTTATGAAGGAAAAGCTGATGCAGCTGACAAACAAAAGGAAGTACAGGAAGAAGATTTGGGAAGAAATGAAAAGCCCCAGGCGAAGTCGACCACCTGCAAGCCGATAGCGGCAGAAAGGCCCAAAATCGAGCTGCCCAGCCACAGGATTAACGGAAGGATCCAGTACATGAAGGACCATGCCCTGATTGGAAAATTTATAGGTTTCTGGCCTACGGAAAAAGCCTTGCATGGATGGATAGCCGCCAAGTGGAAACCCAAAGGGAAGGTTACCCTCCAACTTGGCCCCAAAGGTTTTTTCACAGCAATCTTCATCTGCATTGAGGATCGAAACAGAGTCCTGGATGAAGGACCGTATTTCTTTAACTTAGCCGGCCTCTACCTAAGAGACTGGGTAGAAAGATTCAACCCAGACAAGGAAGATTTCAGCTGGGCCCCTGTCTGGATCAGACTGTACTCACTTCCCCTAGAATATTGGGATGAGGACTCACTCAAAGACATTGCTCAGGGTTTAGGGGAGTTCATCAAAATAGAGGAGGAAAAAAAGCTGCGTCGTTACACCTCCTACGCTCGCATATGTGTCTATATGCGTTTGGACAAAGCCCTTCCAGACTCGGTAAGCCTCTTTCACGATGACTTTGAATGGATCCAACCGCTTGATTTTGAGCATGTACCCTTCCGTTGCCGTAAATTTCATGTCCATGGGCATCTATTCTAGGATTTCCGTCTCAATGCCAAGCCTCAAGCCTCTAATCATCCCGATGAGTCTGTTCCGGAAGGATTTACAAAAGTCACCAATCGTCGAAGATCCCACAAGAAAACCCCCAATGGGAAAAAACCCATGGCTTCGACCTCCTCTAACCCCTCCACCAGTAACAGCTTTGAAGCTCTTACCTCTGATCCAGAGAACCCTCTCCCAGCCGATCAGTCAACACCCCTCATGACCAAAGCGACTCTGCCTCCCCCTCCGCCCAACCCTAAACCCTCCCTTGGGTCCCTGAAGGAACAGGCGCTTCCTACTGAAGGGATTCCCGTTGACCCAGATTGGATGCCTAATGGAATGGATGTGGACTGCATTCCCTCTCAGCACTCGAAAGGCAGCAGCCAAGCTCAAAACATGGAGGAAGAACCAGAGAGTATCGATCTCACCGGGCTTGACATTTTTTAACTAGAACTAGCCTGCAAAAAAAAGGAATTTGATAAGATTCCAGACCAACAGTTAGATAAGCTGGAAGTTATCATCTCCAGAGCTTTCAGACAAAGAGAGCTAGGAATATAGCTAGGCAGCAGATGGGATGGCCATCAATCAAATAAGGATTACAAGAAACGAGGCCGGAAAACTGATCTGGAGAGAACAATCTCAGTGGGGAAAATCTTGGTCGACTCAGGAAGATATGCAAAGTTGACAAAGTACTACAAGCCTCTCCCCCATAGTGAACTATGAAGCTCACCTCATGGAATGTGAGAGGACTAAACAGTCCTAGGAAACTAAGAATGATCAAAAACATGATAAAGTTGGAAAAGCCACAGATTTTCTTCATACAGGAAACTAAATGCAATAGCAGCACTCTAGGAAACATCCTCTCTTGCGCATGGCCTGGTTGCCACTCGGTAGCAGTTGATGCGTCGGGAGCTTCTAGAGGGCTTGCCATAGCCTGGAACACTCAAACTATTACGCTATCGGATTTCCATGCATCCCATCACCTCATTCAAGCCACCTTTCACATTATAGGCACCAACATCCATGGACATCTCTCTAATGTCTACTTCCCACAAGATGCAGGCAGTAAAATGGCTCTACTGGATACATTGGAAGAGTTAAACAATGCTAGAACCCATCCTCTCTAGATTCTAGGTGGTGACTTCAATATGATCACAAGACTGGGGGAGAAAATAGGAGGAAGGGCCAAGCTAGAACCAGAAAGCAGCCACTTCAAGGACTTCATACAGAACAACTCGCTTATAGACCTGCAGTACAGCAATGGCATCTACACCTGGAGCAACCGTAGAGCGGGTCGCCAACATATTGCCTCAAAGCTAGACAGATTTCTAATTTCCGATAATGCAGTTCATTTAGGGGGCGATATCTCAACCTCTATACAACCACTCAATGGATCTGATCACTAGCCCATCTCCTTACAATGGCAACGACTGGGGGACTCTAGAAAGCACCCTTTTCGCTTTGAGGCTTTCTGGCTAACACATCCCGCCTTCAAGAATCTCATCAATGCTTGGTGGAGGACTTTCAAGCCACCTGAAGGGTCAAAAATGTATCAGTTCCAGTGTAAACTCAAATGCCTCAAACACCACATCAAACACTGGAATCACAATACCTTTGGAAACATTTTCCAGGCTCAACAGAATCTAAACAAGGAAATGAGAGCCCTCCAGCAGCAGATCATCTCAAATGGATGCACGGAAGAGTTAATGGCGAGGGAGCAGGAGCTAAAATCCCAATTAGAAGATCGATCAAAGAAAGAATAAATCCTCTGGTGGCAAAAATCTAGAGTAAGATGGCTGAAGGAAGGTGAAAGAAATACTAAATTCTTTCACAGAACCACCATACAAAGGCGAATGCACAACTCAATCACCACAATCAGGAATCAAGAAGGGGAGAAGGTGGAAGAGCATGCAGAGATCGAGAGGGCATTCCTTGATCATTTCCAGACTGTTCACAAAGAACCTCCTGTGGACAGAGAACCTGCCATCAACAAAATAATCCAAAACATTCCCAGAATTATTACTGATGAGCACAACCAGCTGCTGCTACGCCCAGTCTCTAGGCAGGAAGTTGATCTAGCCATGAAGCAACTCAAAGATGGGAAAGCTCCGGGCCCGAATGGTTTCACCACCACTTTCTACCACCATTTTTGGAACCTCATTGGTGAGGAAGTGTGGATGGTTGTGGAAGAATGTGAGCAATGCACTGGCTTCTCCCTTCTTTAAACGCAACGTTCATCGCTCTCATTCCAAAAGAAGAAGACGCCAGCATGTCGGACAAATTTCGCCCAATTTCCTTATGCAATGTAATCTATAAATTCATCTCCAAAGTCATTGCCAACATATTAAAACCTCTCTTGCCATTACTTATATCACCTGAGCAGTCCGGATATGTCGAAGGCGGGCAAATTTTGGATGGGATCATCCACACTCATGAAATCATTCATTCACTCAAGCAGACCAAACAGGCAGGTATGATTCTCAAAATCGATCTTTCTAAAGCCTTTGATAAATTAAGCTGGACCTACATACAAAAAGTGTTATCTGCCTTTGGCTTCTCACCTACCTGGGTTCGATGGATCCACAGTCTCATCTCCTCCTCGTTCTTCTCCATCCTCATTAATGGGACTCCCTCTCGAATTTTCACCCCCACTAGAGGCATCAGACAAGCGGACCCCCTTTCCCCTTTCCTGTTTGTTTTGATGGCGGAGGGTCTGGGATGCCACCTCTCCTCAGCACTCAACACCTAGCAAATCCAGGGCATCACCGTTCACAATGTGCCTGCCGTCACCCATCAACAGTTTGTGGATGACAATATGGTTTTTGGGTACCCTTCAGTTCAAGAAGCCTCTAAGATAAATTCTCTGTTGCATGACTTCTCTGTCGCGTCAAGAGCCAGCATAAATAACGCCAAATCCCAGATCTTCTTCTTTCATACTCCTCCCCTCACTCAATCTGCCATTGCCCGAATCCTCGGTTTCTCCATAGCCTCTCTCCCCTCCACTTACCTGGGCGCTCTGCTCATTGTCTCCCCGCTCAAGCATGCCTCCTAGCGCAAGCTTTTGGAAAAACTGGAAGCCCGTCTCTCCTCCTGGACCTTTCATACCCTAAACATTGTTGGCAGACTGGTTCTCATTAAATTCATTCTTCAGGCCATGCCGCTTTACCTCTTCTCCATCCTGGCGACGCCCAAATGGGTCCTTAATAAGATTAAAGCCCTGCAACGGAATTTCCTATGGGGATCCAAGGGCATCAATCGCAAATGGGCGCTTGTACAATGGCCAACAGTTTGTAAATCCAAAGAGTAAGGAGGAATTGGCCTTCGTGACCCACTACATAGCAATGCCATCATGAATGCAAAAATTTGGTGGAATTGGCTCATTGTCCCTGAAAAGCCCTGGGCTATTCTCTGGAAAGCCAAATATGCTCAACACCGGCCCCAGGAAGAGCTCATCAAACTCAATCCGGAGGAGAATGGTTCCATTATCTAGAATTCAGCCAAACATCACCACCTTCTCATACAACAGCACAGTTTCTGGGAGATAAGAAATGGCAGCTCGGCCAGATTCTGGACTGACTCATGGGAACAACTTCCAAAGCTCCTCAACACCTACAATCCATCCACAGAACTAGATTCGGATATGCGACAGCTGGAGACTGTTAAGCAACACTGGGAGGACACCAATGAGCAGGGTTACTAGCAATGGAAACAGGCAGACAGGATAATCAGGAGCGCAAATGAGCAAGCAAGAGAAGTCATCACCACTGAACTCAGAACTCGATGCATCAGAATATCGCATGACAAGGACATTTTAAGATGGGGTCACACTCCAAAAGGCACTTTTTCCACTCAGGAGGCCTACAGGATCCTCAGTTCGGAAATCGAGCCCAAGGACCCTCTTTGGGGCAGAATCTGGAGTATAGGAGTATGGCCCAAAGTTGCCTTATTCCTCTGGCTCCTTGGACACCAAATAATACTCACATGGGATAATTTACGCAAGAGAAACTTCCATGGCCCCTCTATATGTCCCAATTGTGGTGTGAATGAGGAAACACAGCAGCATCTCCTCTATGCTTGTTCACTTGCCACTCATCTATGGGAGAAAGTTAGCTTCAGGTGCCAAAGGAATTGTAAACCCGATACCGACATCCGAAGCACCATTCGTGACTGGCATCAACATCCTTTCAAAAGCGGCATTCTCAATCATCTCTGGAGAATCATCCTAGGATTTCTCCTCTGGACCATATGGAAAGAGAGAAACAAGCGCATTTTTAAGGATCAAAGGACTTCGATAGACATCATCTGGAGAAATTTCTGTCTAAATCTCACGGAAACTCTAGCCATGCAATCCTGGAGCATCAAGGATTATCCCACTCTAGCCAAGGAAAAGGCTATATGGGAGAATTGGGGTCTTCAGACTCAACCCAACATTCAGAAGCACACAGGCCCCAATACTGACAGACTCACACACACTTGGACTCCCCCCCCTTGGAACACCTACAAGCTCAACTTTGATGGTGCCTCAAAAGGCAATCCAGGGAAGGTAGGCTTTGGGGGCATCATAAGGGATCACGCAAGCACACCCATGGTTGTTTACATGGGAAGTATTGGTTGGGACACGAATAATTCGGCGGAGCTGGAGGGATTATGGCGAGGCCTTCTCCTCTCTCAACAAGAGGGGTTGCATCCTATTGAGATTGAGGGAGATTCACAGATCCTCATCAACATGGCAGCCCAACTCCTAAATGGGGCTCAGGCGTGTAAGATTGCCAGCAGCTGGCGATTGGAAGCCCGCTTGGAAAAAATGGAGAGATGGCTTCAGGAAAATAGGGCACTCCTTTTCAAGCATACCAGAAGGGATGGCAACAAAGTTGCAGATTTACTGGCCAATTTGGGGGTTGATTGTGATTGCAATCTCAGAACAGGGACGTTGGACATAATCCACGATGAGGAACAAAAAAGGAATTGCCACAACCTGATTCAGGATGAGGCGAACCCCCCGGATGCGGGTGCTGGCAGCGTTAATGAGGTTGATGGGATGGAGGTCAACAGGACGGGAGGCCACCTGCCTTCCCACATGGGACCAACGCACCCACCTGATCGCAGTTAATTAACCCCGCTTGCTCTTTATGGCATTAACCATGGAGGCACATTTCGATATGAAGGATGGCGCTCGAGGCAGTCTCGACTGCAGCAATAGCGTTTCGTATCAGGTTAAATGATTCGGTCATTCAATGTTGAGGTCAGATAGTTGCAGGGGTAAGATGTTATATGTTATGGCTCCGCTCTCCCCTGCGCCGGTGAATTGGTGGTGTAATTCAGTTGTAGGCAAAGCCAGCGAGCACACCTCCACTGGGAAACGTAGTCGCAGCACCTGCTGCTTGGAGCTTGATGACAGTCTACACATCTCTCTTTCGAGTTCTTGCATGTCGGCCACAGTTGTTCTGAGCATTCCTCCTTCGCTGCACCCTGTCAACTCTCCGGCTCTCCAGAGCTCCAGTTCTAATTTGGCAAGCATGCCTAGGCTACGGCAAAGGATGTAATGCAGGTGGGGGTCCTCTCGCAGTGCCAGGAGGCGTTCGCCCTCCTCTTCCAGCTCGCCATCCGAATTCTCTCCTCCCTCTGAGAGCCTCCCTCGTCTCCTCCATGGACGCCTGCTCCGTGCTGGACGTATGCTTGACTCTCCCTCTGGAGACGCGCTACCCGCACAGTCCCACACTGCCCTCTTCTCTTTTGATTGCGTGCTCAATAGGCCGAGAGTCACTGTGGCCATTTCTGCTGTCTTTTTGGAGGAGCCCCAGCCTAAGAATCCGTCAGAAGAGCAGGGTCCTGTCGAGGGCGCAAATGCGGATGTAGTGTAGCATGGTTCAAGGGGCCAGCCCAGCGGAAGCAAGGAGATTCTGCAGGAGGTTTCGGGTCACGATCAGGCAAATTTGATGGAAACTCCTTCAGCTGTCCACTCCTACGCAGAACTCTCCAATGATCGTGGCGAACCGGACGATTATGGATGCAGGATCGAGGAGGTTGCCCCTGATGAGTAACTCGGCCCTCTTTTTATGTTTCTCATGCTATTTCTCTGCCCTCTCTGAGGGCGTGTTATGTTGTTTTAATGTTTACTACTGTTATGGTCCAGTTTTTGTCAGTGACCATCTTCAGAATTTACAGTGGTCAAGTTTTTGTCATGGTCCAGTTCTACTGTTATCTACTGTCAATGTTCAAAGTTTTTGTCAAAGAAATTCTAGTTCGATCCCCTGCGTGGGATTTTTTCAGTTGGTGGCTCTTTTGGCTGGTTTCCCTCCCGCAGGGCAGCCAAAAACTACGCTCTGTCTATTCAAATTGCCTCTACGAAGGCACTGCTAAGGCTTCAGCCTGATGTACTATATTTTTACTGTTATAGAATACTCTAACTTAGAAAAAAAAAATAAGCAAATCAGATTAGGTGAGGAGTTATCTCTTGCTGACGTGCAATACCTTCTAGA